>APFE031186589.1:185028-200188 GCA_000404065.3 Pinus taeda
TGCTGGAGTGTTCGATTTCTCAATGATGCATAAGTCATCCTCAAATTACCTTCACGCACTAGAATAGAGTTACCTTCAGTGGAAAAATTGATTCCAAAAATAAACTTCATACCATTTCATGCTGGAGTGTTCGATTTATCAAATCATTCTCAAATTACTTTCACGCACTAGAATAGAGTTATCTTCACTCGAAAAATTGAGAAACACTCACAGAAATTATATAATCCATAGAAATCAAAATCACAGAGCTATATTTGAATGCTGTCTGTAAATACATTAATCGGTAAATATAAATCTTGGATCATTCATAAATAATAAGAAAGATAAAAAAATAACTAGTTAAAACACAATGTCTTTTACTTTATATTAATATTAGGATTTCATCATTACTAATTACATTATACATTTATATTTTTTTTTTACAATTAACTATAATTTATGATTTAAAATAAAATTCATCCATAATATTAACCTTTCATTTAATGAGACTTTTAATAAAATCAATTTTGCAAAAGTAAACTTCTAACCATTTCATGCTGGAGTGTTCGATTTCTCAATGATGCACAAATCATTCTCAAATTACCTTCACGAGAAGCATTAGAACAGAGTTACCTTGACTGGAAAAGTTGACAAACACACACAGAAAAGAAATTAAAATCAGAGAGTTATATTTGAATGCTGCCTGTAAATATAGCATTCATAAAAAATAACTCTTGAATTCAAAGAAAGATGGGGAGTCATTTTGAATGGAATCATGAAAATTCCTATATAACTTTACGACATGTTGCTGCTCCGCAAAAACACCGTTCTCTAACTCCATCCTTCGGTAATCTGTAATCGTACGTTATCTCTTGGCCAGCTTCAATGTCTTTATTCGCAAACAGTGCAATTCGACTCTCAGCACCATTGATCGGTAATATCCTCGAAAAACAATTGGGTGCCCATGAATGATTGATCAGACACGCTACATTTCCCTTTTTTGTGGCATCAATCACAGTTTCCTCGTTGATTCTGAAGAAGTACGTTGACTGTTTACCCTCTGACTCATATCTCTTTTCTCTTAAATTGACAACACTATTTCTTATTATTTCGCCCCGATATTCTATCACCATGTCCCCTCTTCGAATGGGTTCGATAGTAAAAACACCATATCCATGAACTCCAGATTTCCCAAAGCGAAATCGTTTTTTTTCATTTTTCTGGCAGTAATCAAGACGCTCTCGATATGAAGAGAACTGTGGTGGATCTGCTTCTCCTTCTGTTTTTAATCTCTTGTTTATAGCTTCTCTGGAATGGTGGGAATATCCCACAGGTCGTTGAATTATGGAAGTTATGCCGGATTTTGCTTTCAGAGTATTATGCACAGAGCTTCAAGATGCATATGGTTCTTCTATTTTGCGGAGTCCAACTTCTTCTAGATTATTATCATTGTTTGAAGATGAACTCTTAGCTGATGAATCTTCTGAATGTGTTACTGCAGCTGCTTCTTTTTGGATTCCCATATGTATAGAACTCAGATCAGGGATTCTTACACCCACGTTCGGATCTGGAACCCTATGAGAGGCGCAATAGGAAATGTAGGTGCATACATCCTTTCCTTCCTTATTCCAGTACGTCCGCTCCATGTGATACCCTTCAATTAATGCACAAGTGGAATGGTAAAAAGTTTCACATTCCACACACTTGATACAAGATCCCTGCGTTTTGTTACAGACTACGCATGACTTCCCAAAAGAGTCTGGATTGATTTTCAATATCCCTTCTACAGGTTCCATTGTTTTATCATTCACAAACGTTACTTCATTAGTAAAACAAGCACAGGTAACATGCACCCAAAATCCACATGTTGTGGTAGGTTTCAGGGCACCGCCCATTACAGGGCAGAGGCAGCAGCGTTGAGGAGTAGTCTGTGTCTTTGCACACTCGCAAGCTGTGCAAAGCCAGTCGTCCAGCGATTCAATTGCACCATAACAATTTTCATGAACTCCAATATTGCATCCATTGCAGATGAAGATTTTATTATGATACCAATCTTCAGCTCCACGGCATATTGCACACCTTTCTGCTATCCAGGTTTCTTTGATTGGCTCGAATGGTTCTAGCAGCCACCCTATTAATTCTTTCTCCCTAATGTTGACTGGTGTCTGTCCTTCAGGGTTGAAGAATCCAAGGCCACGAACCCCAGCTCCATAGGCCTCGTTAAGCCAATCAATGAGATACTGTTTGGAATCGCTGACTCTAACACTTTGCTTCCATTTCTTCCTCTTAGAGCCTACGTGCTTTTCCCATTGCGTCAGGCTCATGGACTTACCCTTTTCACATTTGTTGCAGTCACAGAGGATCAAATGGCTATTAGTCACATAATTCGCCTCCTTGTCATTACAAACAACTGTAATGAGTTCTGGAACAGTGAAAGGATTATTGTTTTTCTCCATAATTAGAGAGATTGCAAGGGCCGGTTGCTTCAGCGTGCATTGAGGACAGGAATACTCAGTAAGGCCTTGTGGGTGCTCACTGCTTACCTTATCACAATCATAATGAACCCAAATCTTGCATTTTTTACATTGAAGCCAACCTCTTTTGGGCGTAGGACTCCATACCTTCATGCAAATGCCACAGTACTGATTGAACTTGTACAACTTGTAGCAACGTCGACAGATCGACAAGCCCTTCTCAGATGAATTACGCAGCTGCTTCACCTGAACAGATGGTAATAATCCTGAAGCTGGAAAATTCTCGTTACAGCTGCTGCAGGTTGTTTCTTCTTCTTGATCTTGCAAAACCCTGCATCCAGAAAAGTAATCTGATACTGTGGCTTCGTCAATCGCCTCAAAAAACTTATCCTTTAGGTCCTCAGGAGAGGCTTTCAAGAATCTCCGACTCTTGGATCCTAATGTGCTGAAGTATTCCCAAAAAGGGAATACCCTCTTTTCTTTAACCCATCTATATGCGCAGTCAGAGTTATTTTTAATGTGGAAAAACTTAGCGCAAAATCTTCCAGGAACACAAACGCTTTCCACAGATTCTGGGGCATCTTTCACCGGGTCGATAACTTTAGCGGGCCAAACAGGTATGTCCTTTCTCCTCTTAGAGTTCACCCAAACGACATCACCCACACCAAACTGTTCAACACGCCGGCCCTCGGAACATTCAAACGCCGCCATATTCTGCAGAGATGATGGCTTGGAAAGCCTAAAATCATCATACTGTTGTTCCTTCTGATTTGCCTCCGCCACCTGCTCCTTGTTGGGTTCGTTAGCATATATTGTTCCTGCAACCTCTACTGTAGCGTTTTGACCCTTCAATTTTATGGCTAGCTCAGTGTTCATACTTTTCACTGGCTTAGGTGTTCTATTCTTGAATTTCCCTGATTCATCGCAAAACGGGGCCTGAAGCCTCGGCGTCTGATCCTCATCGCCGCTATTACCGCGCCCAAATTCATACCCCAATGATTCAGCATCCCCGCTGTCGCATCTCAGATCTCTAATTCTTTTCCTGGAGTTCTCCATGCTAAAAATAAAACAAAACGAAGATGAAACCCTAACCTGAGCTTTGCCTGGAACGATGGTACGGCTATATTGCAAACCCTAACTCCAATGGATTGTTACAGGATAGAGGGGACATTTGAAAGCTCTGCGCTAACTCATCGCAGTTTGACCTGTAGCAGGACCAGTTAGAGAAGAAATAATGCAAAGCATGCTAAAATAAAACAAAACCAAGATAAAACCCTAACCTGAACTTTGCCTGGAACGATGGTATGGCTGTATTGCAAACCCTAACTCCAATGGATTGTTATTGGATAGAGGGAACTTTAAAATCTCTGCGCAGTTTGACCTGTAGCAGGACCAGTTGGAGAAGAAATAATGCAAAGCAAAGAAATACAAGCCCGGTTGGCCTTTAAATAGGGGTAATCCGCTCCTAAAATTAAATAAACAAAAAGAAAAACACAAATTAACCGCGTGGTAGAGAAATGGCAAGAGCTTGTTATGGGTATTAAATGCTTGGCTACATGGTTCTCGATAGCTGTTTAACGCACTTGTTATTATTTTTTTATTTATTTAGCTACATGTTTCTCGATAGCTGTTTAACACACGTGCTATTATTTTTTTATTTATCTATTACCGCTGTTTAACACACGTGCTATTATTTTTTTATTTATCTATTACCGCGCGCGTGTTAAACAACTAACGAGCCTGCTATTGGATATTAAATGTCTGGCTACATGCGTCTATTATTTTTTTATTTATCTATCACCGCGCGCGCGTTAAACAACTAACGAGCTTGCTATTGGATATTAAATGCCTGGCTACATGCGTCTCGATAATTGTTTAACACACGTGCTATTATTTTTTTTTATCTATCACCGCGCCCATGTTAAACAACTATCGAAAGTGCATGTAACCAAAGATTTAATGCCCAGTAATACACTGCGTAGCTCTTGCCTTAGAGAAAATTCTCTCTTGTTTATTCAATTTTTGATTTCCTATGTCCAAATGGGAACCGTCGGATAGAGTGAGGAAGTCAATAGGTCCATTCGCAATGATTAATTTAGCCACAACACAACACAAATTCTCCATTTAAAGCCCGCCTTAACTCATCTTAATTTAGATGGGTGCTTTTCTAATTTTATCATATATGACATTTTGCTTCTCATGAAAATATTAAGTAACATTTAGAAAGTTAATAATTTTACATGCTTTTATAGTTTTATATCATATATAAGGTTTTGTTTATGAGGAAAGTATTAACATATAGATAATTAATGATTTTAGATTTTGTTAGTGGGATGGGCATGTAATGATATTTAATAGATAATATGCTTTAAATTAATTGCAATTCATTATTAACTTATTGCATAGTATTCTAACTCATTAACTCATCATTATAGTACATAATATTTATCTTGTTTCTCAAATTCAATGAAAATGTAAAAAACATAATAATCAATTAACAAATCTAAATAATTTCCATTTCCTAAGGACATAAAACCAAAAAAATTAAACTGATGAAAAGCAGGAGCTCGTAGCAGCCACCGGCCACTTCGAATAAAAGTAGAAGCCTACCTTCGTAAGTCGGTAACTGATCAAGGTTATTTGCGCTACGCCCCAGCCTGAAACTAAATTAGGAGTTGTTAAGTTTTATTAATATGTTATTTTATGGGATTATTAGATTTATTAGTAAGTATATAAAAGATTAATTATAGAGGAGAGAAATTTAAATTTATTGTAATAATTTTTTTAATTAAGATGATTATATATGTATATAAAGAATAGAATGGGTGCAAGTTAATGGCACTCTATTATAATATGTTTTGGTAATGTTAAATTAAAAAGAGAATAATTTATTAGTATTGAAGGATGATTGGAAGTACTTATAAAATATATTTAAATATGGTTTATAGAAATTTGCAAAATTATGTGAATTTTGAGATTTTCTAAGAGTATGTTATTTCTCATGCAAAATATAATGTATATATTTTTGTTAATGCTAATTTTGAGTACTTAAATGATGGAATTTCACTAAAAGTATTTGTTGAATTGTAAAGATATATTGTTCTTATGGATAACTATTTTTCCAAAAAAATTATTTGATCTTGAACCTATATCTCAAGCAACCAAATCATCACACACATGCTTCCCACCTAGGAAAATTTTGAATTCAAAAAAGTATGTGTGCATGCTTAAAGTTAGGAACATGTGCATATTCCTTGCTCTAAGAATGTGCACAAATTTCTACTTGAGGAAAACATATGCATTTTTAGCTCTAATAACACACACATGTTTCTAGAGATAGGAATTAGGGGAAGGAATGAGGTGTAGGGGGTGGCATAGAGAGAAAGAGAGAGAGAGAGGGAGAGAGAGAGAATGGGGGGGGCGGAGATTGGAAAAGTGAGAGGGGAAGAGAAAGAGAGAGTGAGTGGTATTATAGAGTCAAAGAGAGAGAGAGAGAGAGAGAGAGAGAGAGAGAGGGAGGGGAAAGAGAGAGAGATATGATATGAAGGGGGTTGTTGTGAGTGGAAAGATAGAAGGAGAAAGGAGGGGGTAGAGATAAAGAGAGTGAGTGAGTGATAGAGGGAAGAGTGAAGGGTGGAAAGAGAGTTGGGGGAAGAGAGAGGATGTAAAGCAATGATACCTACATACACATAACATAGTTCTATATGAAGAAAAGCAAGGGACAATAAGAAATTTACTCCAAAGTTCCCCCTAAGAGGGAATGATAAAAACTCAATCATTCCCATCTATCTTTTATTGTATGCATAATCACCTCCATAACTACGCCCATAATATCTTCTAAAACCCCTCCCAAAATGTTTCCATTAATCTCTCTTGAGATCTTCATCCTTAAGATCTCTCATTTCTATCTAGACATATAGAATTAGTCTACATCATCATATTATTTCATTAAGCATTACAAATGAGAAATATTCATTAAATTGTTCCCTTCCTCTCTCTTCTATGTTCTTTATTCTTTATCTTCATTTGTGGCCTTCTTCCTTATTTCACATTCTTCATTTTCACTTGTAGATCATAAACATCGTTGAATCTCATATAAAAGAATCACTATCCACTATAATACGTGGGTCAACTACAACTATATCCATTAGTTCTCTATGAAATTCCTTCTCATACACGGTTCATCAATAAATTTCCACTACACATCTGCATACCTATACTTGTAATATTACTCATATCTCATCATCAATCATAATCTTCATCTTCATCTTATTTTTCTAGCTTACCCATAACCATGCTCTCAATTCTCTTGCATTAGACTCCCACAGAACAAAATTTATTCATGGACTTCTTTCGGTATATTCCTTGTCACTTTCAAAACTAGTTTGCATTACTCTATCACATATTCAATAGTCATTTAGCTCTTGCACAGTCCCTCTTTTATGACTTGAAATATGCCTAACTACTTCCTTACTAAGATTAGTATATTTGCCAACTGTGAGCTACCTCAAATCAATGATTTTTCCCATGGAAGATCTTCTCTTTATGAATTATCATAACATTCCTATCTTGACCCATCATTTAATTTGTAATTAATTTGGAATTGTGTTTCCTACGTCAGCATGGATGTGCCATTATTGCAACAAAAATGAACTCGATGAATCAAGGAAAATTATACATGTAATATAAATGTTGGATTAATAAATATGTTTTCACCACTGATTGTGAACATAAGAGCACTGAGATGGGTTATTATTTAAAATATGAGAGTATTGTGGGCGTTATCAACCAAATCATTGCCATGAAATTTGAATTTAAGTTTAATCATTTCCCGTTTACCTAAGAACCATTTCATTGTGAATGACTTAGTAGTTAGTACAATCATCTTCATAAAAATGGAAGTTGGCATGGTATCTATAGCAATGGTTCATAATTTAATCAAATGATTGAGTTGAGTAAATTCCTTGTATTTTGAAGGTGACATACAAATTTCCTAGGAGACTGAGGAAAATAAGGGATTGTATAAAAAAAATGCATTGATTATGAAAGTTTTCCAAAGGGGTAAAGACCCATGAAGGAAAACGAGTGAGACATTCATTCAAATATGAATTTCATCCATTCATGCATAGAGAGAGATACCCATAGAGAGCACAAACACATGGGTTCCTGAGTAGTGAAATTCACAAATATAATGCTATCAATCCTATGTTGAATGATTATTGAATTTTTTTGGTGATTAAACTACATTTTAGGCGCCCAAATATGCCCAGAAAAATGCCAATCATGGATTAGAATGATTTGATGTGTTCTAGGCTATATACAAAATACTTTCAATGTATCAAACACATATAAAAAATAGTTAGACTTTAGCGAGGAAGAGGGGTTGTGATCTGATATGAGTTGGTTGAGAAAACCAAGAAAGAAGTGAGAAAATCATTGATGGATCAATGAATGGATTCCAATATTAAATTCATTAATCTAGAAGAGAGGCATATGGTGATCATAAAGGCCGAGACTCAATTGAAAGTGAATATCTCTTATTTTATCATGTATGTCAAGGAGAGCTTTCTTCAGTTAGCATATTTATCAATTAGCTATTAGTTTTCCCCTTATGGTATCATGGCTTGGTTAAGGAGTCGCTAGCTATAGAAATATGATGTGTAGCTGAGCATATGGTTGGGTGGAAAATGCTCATTCCCAAATTGGTTTCTGACTTGGGATTTGGAAAAAAGTGTTTCCTCCATTCATTTGTTATTGTCCATTTACTCTTTAAATACATTTGGAAAACTATTGTCTTGCTATATGATTATGGCATAGATATACATATTCATGCAAATATCTAAAGTAATGTTTCAATTTGATATAGTTCAACATGAATTAATATTAACTTGAGTTTACAAAAGCTTATGGAAATAAGTTTGTTGGGTAGTAACCTCTCATAAGTATGCACATTTACATGTTAAGGATACTATTCTTTTTGCTAAGGAATGCATAAATTATGGTATGTAGTAACTCCTAGTAAATATGATTGAATTTGAAACTTCAACTATATAAGTTCTTATATGTATGAAGCAATGGTTGCATAAACTTTAGAGTTGGTAAATGCTAGCAAGAACCTTGTTTTACTTCAGTAAATGTAGTGAATTCTAGTAATGGTCCATTCCATAAGTGAAACTTCCTTTGATACATTATGTATATAAGAATGTTTATATTCATATAATCATTAACATTCATAAATTTCTCTTATATGGAAAAAGAATTTTTAAGCCTGAGTTTTTACCAATTAAATGCATTGCATGCTCTTCATAATTTTGACCAAAGTTTAATCCCTTTAAAATTCCTCTAAAGTTTATTGGAAAACCTGCAAATGGAGAAACTAGTGAGATTTTACCTAGTAAAATGTGAAACGTAGCGGAGGATCTTAATAGAGGCAACATAAGACTTGACTTCATCCTTTATTGGAAAAATATTTCGTCAGCTATTCGAAAAATATTTTGGATCATTGGCGTCCAAAAAGAGTTGACTTGGCAAAAGATTTGCGGTGCTACCTCTTGAGAAATTGGTAAAAAGGTTAAATGTAGGTTCACCTCGTTGATGATAAAAGGTTTAGGGTACTACCTCATAAATGACCAAGAAAAAGTTTATGGTGCCACCTCATCCGTGAAATGTGGGAATATTACCTCATCAACAATTGGGAAAATATCTCGATAGATCAAATTAAATGGCTAAAAAGTTTATGGTGCTACTTTCAAAACTTAGAATTTTACCCCATGGCGATCAGGGAAATATTTTGGGTAGAAAGTTTAGGGTGCTACTTTCAGAACATAGAATTCCCCTTATTAAGGGAAATATTTTGGGTTGCAGTATCGGCAATTTGCGGAATTTTATAGTTGGCCAATAAAATTGTTGGCACATTGGAATTTATTCTATGGATTTTACTTATACGAGTTTATTTTCACATTGGATTTGTTTATTATTTATTAATGGTGGAATTAAAATTATTTACGTATTGTTTTTTATTATTTATTAATGGTCGGTAAAATTATTTGTGAGGATTTATAAATTATTATTTCCCCATTTGCTGAGATTGACGGCGTCACTTTTCTCATCGTTTTCCCCTCTTTCATTTATTCACATCCTCACTTTGTACTTCCGCCTTCTAATCCCCTGACATCTTCTCTGCATATCCCTTCCTGAGACTTCTTTTTGCTGACTTTCTCTTTCGAAAGTACAGATTTGGATTTATTTCATCCAGGTATCTTATACGCCGTCATTTACCCGCTCCCATCTGTCGCATCCTTTTTGCCACGTAGCTACGTTTTCTTTTCTCTCTGTCTCATGGACTCGGCGTCCGAATCATCTGCCACCGAGGCAATGATACGGGCCGCCATCGAAGCTGAGGAGGCCCATGCCAACAGTCGCCCTGTCTCGCCTGTCCGTTCTGTTCTTGAGCGAGCTTCCATCCACTCTTCATTTTTCCGAGACTCTCGCCCCTCGGGCTCTCCTTCTGGCCGACACAAGTCCTACAATTCATCTTGTGCCCCGGCTAAATCCACGCCCCCTCCGCTGGCCATCAACATTGACTCTCCTCATCTTCTTGAACGTATAGAAAATCTACAAAAGTTCGCTCTTGTTGGTCGTTGGTATTTTCCCTGCATGGAGGATCTAGACATGAGAAAATGGATTGGGGATCGATGGAAGCCCATTATCGGGTACATTCCCATCATCTCACATCTTATGAAAGATTGGTACTGCTTTCATTTCATTGACGCTGCTGACTCTGATGCTATTCTCCGTCTTCCATGGGTTCATAAGCGTAGTTTCCTTGCTCTTCATCGTTGGTTTATTGGATATGATCCTCTTAAAAATTCCCCCAAACACAACTTCATTTGGGTTAAACTCCCAAATTTACCTTTGGAAATGTGGTCCAAAGAGGTTCTTGAGATATTAGGGAACTCCATTGGCCGATTCATCTATGTGGATCCTTGGTGTATTGGAGAGAAGGACAAGAGAACCGCTTGGATACTCATTGACCGTGCTTATCGGGGTGGCTACCCTGAGCACGTCGAAATTTCTTGGTGCGACCGTCGTATTTTTCAGCGCCTGGACTATTGGGGTGTCCCCTTCCGCTGTGCGGCTTGTCATAGGACGGGCCACCTCATTGACAAATGCCCTCGACGGTCTGTGTATCGACGTTGTTTTCCCCCCCCTTCCCCCTCTCATTGCCCCCCCGATCCCCCCGCTCAGTCTCTCGAACCTCGCCTTTCTCATCCTTCACATCACTCGACTCCCCTTCGCCACCCCTCCCACAACCGCTCCCCTACACTCCCCCCTGCTCCTTTTCCCGAACCCTCCGACGACCCCCCCATTCGCTCCCCTCACCCATCCCGATTGGCGACATTCACCATGGCTCCCTCCCTATCTTCACATCATCGTCCCCCCCCCGCTCACATCTCCCCCCCTCCAAATAAGGGAAAGGAGCAGCTCCCCATCACTCCATTGAACTCCCCCTCATCTTCTCCTGTCAATCTCTTCGACAGCGACATAGACTTGCTCATGCACCAAAAATCCAATGAGCTTGAGCCTCTTACCATTCATAAACCATTTCATCGGACTTCCCCCACCATCAGTCCTAATTCGGGTCGAAACATCACCGTTCGCAAGACTGCCCGTGGAGGATCTCGTCATTTTCGGGGACGGAATAAATCCATGGATCCTGGCATCAGATCGTTGTCCCTCATTGATATTCCTATCATTGAGATGCACTCCCATTCTCGGCCTCTTAGAGCAGATGCGGCTGGTCCATCTGACCCATGATGGACATCCTCTCCATGAACATCCGCGGGCTGGGGGCGGGGCCCAAATTTCTCGCCTTAAGACATCTCTTCCTTTCTGCCAAACCGAAAATCATTCTCATTCAGGAATCTATGCATGATCGCCATACATCCATCTCCTACTTCAGGAAGATGTTTCCTTTTTGGCACATTACGGCTATCAATGCATGTGGTCTCTCGGGAGGTCTTGTCGCGCTTTGGGATCCTTTATGGATTCGTGCCTCTGCATACAAATGTTTTGCCGGTATTCTCCTCAACGTCTCCTTCCGGGGTGTCTGCACTTCTATCAACATTCTCAATATATATGCTCCATATCGTCACAGGTTGTCTTTCTGGGATAGATTCTTCTCCTCAAATCTTTGTGAGCTTCATAATATGATGCTCATTGGTGACATGAACTTCACACTTGGTACTGATGATGTTTGGGGGGCTGGCAGGACTATGGACCCCATTTCTGATTATATGAAGGCACGTTTTCTGCAATGGGACCTTATTGATATCAATCCATCTTCTTCTTCCCCCTCGTGGGACAATGGTCGCAATGGAGATTTATATATTGCTAAGCGATTGGATCGCGCCATTATTCAGTCTAGCATCATTAATATCATGGGCCTTCCATCTCTTTCTATTGGCTCTGAATCCATATCCGACCACAAGCCCATGTTTATCCAATGGCGCTCGACATCTTTCCCAGCTCACTCCTCTTTCAAATTTGATCACACTTTCATTGACAACCCGGACTTCAGGCAGACGGTTTCCATTGCTTGGCGGGAATCGGCGAACCTTTCCACATCCTTTCATTCTCGAATGGATTTCATTCGCTCCAAGGTGAAAATGTGGCAGTTTACAGAGAAAAAAAAAAATCGGGATGAATTACATCATATACAAAGATCTCTGGAGCAGATTCTCTCTTCTCATGACCACAACTCCATGTCTCTCTCCACCAGATCTCAGATCGCCGATCTTACACGCCGAAAACATCACCTACTCGAGTTGGAGGAATCCACTTGGCGCCTCAAGAGCCGGGCGCTATGGCTTCGATTGGGTGATCGGAATTCTACATTCTTTCATAGATTCGCCAATCACAGAAGGAAAATTAATGCTATTTGGCGTATCAGTGATGGACTGGGGGGTTTCCTCCACACACAAAAGGAAATATCTAATGCGGCCATCCAACACTTCAAATCTCAATGTAACAGGGGAGACGGTTGCGCCATCCGCGATATCTTATGGGGAACTGAGATCTTCCCTATCATGTTTGATGATTCAAGTAACGATTCTATTTACCAACCGATCACTGAGGACGAACTCCACAAAGTCCTAAAGGCATTCAGCAAGGACAAATGCCCGGGTCCTGATGGTTGGACCATCGAATTTTTTCTAAGTTTTTTTGATCTTTTTAAACAGGATCTTTTGCTCATGATTGAAGAATCACGCATCACAGGCTATATTCATCCACGTCTATCATCTACTTTGATCGCCCTCATCCCAAAGAAACAAGATGCTGAATCATTCATGGACTTTCGTCCGATTTCTCTTTGTAACATCTCCTTTAAGATCATATCAAAGATCATCGCCGAGCGCATCAAAGGAATATTGGCATCACATCTATCCAAGGATCAACATGCTTTTTTCAAGGGCAGGAATATCATGGATGCCGTTGCATCTACTCAGGAATGCATTTTCTCCATTTACTCTAAAAACATTGATGGAGCTATATTAAAAATTGATCTCCAAAAAGCTTATGACTGTATAGACTGGGGTTTCATCAGATGCCTCTTGGCTCGGATTGGTTTACGATCTGAAATGATCTCATGGATTATGGCCTGCATAGAAGGAGTCTCCTATGCAATCAACATTAACGGGACTCCTACTCCTTTTTTCCAAGCTGGAAGGGGCCTTCGACAAGGATGTCCACTTGCCCCTATCATTTTCATTCTCGTCATGGACACTCTTAGTCTTCATATCAATAAGGCTGTGAATGAACACCGATGCTCTCCTATTCATATCAATAGACATATCCACTTATCACATAATCTCTTTGTTGATGACATTCTTCTCTGTGCCATGTTACAGCACCTCTCTTGGCAATGTCTTTTTGATATTCTCCACAGATTCCAGAAGGCTACGGGCCTTATCATCAACAAACAAAAATCCACCTTATACTATAATGGCCCCAAGAGCGATCTGATCAATAACATCACTGCCATGTTTGGGGTTCAGTCACAATCATTATGGAGCGGTGTTTCCTACCTTGGATTTCAACTAAAGCCACACTATCTTTCATCAGATTGGGATTGGCTTGTACAGAGATACTACAACAGAATATCATCTTGGGAATTCCGCACTCTTTCTTTAGCTGGTCGATCTACTCTCGTTGTGTCGGTTTTGTCCCAATTATCAGTCTATTGGGCTCACCTATTCTATCTCTCGACATCCATCATTAGACGCCTCAATCAGCTCACTGCTTCCTACTTATGGAGCGGATCTGCCAAGAGACACAAGTATCATCTCTCCAATTTAAAGCATTTATCTATTCCGAAACAGCAGGGAGGATGGGGTATCAAAGATTTAAGGCAATTTGGATATGCGTTGACATGCCGTACTTTATGGCGGGGCATATATGGTTCCTCTCCATGGAGCCATATAATCAGAATGAGATACATGAAAGGCAGAAACATTAACCACTGGTATAGAAAGGGTCTCATCGGTATTGGGACAGGATCCCCCATATGGCACAGCATGAAGAAAATCGAGACTCTATTTATATCCAATTTAAGATGGCAACTTTATACAGGCTCTAATATATATATTGGTATTGATCCGTTAATATGTGGTCTTACGGACATCAATATCCCATCTGATTTAATCAACCACTTTCAGCATCATGGCATCTTCACATGGGACAGATTAATCAAAGAATGGCAGGGCTCCACTCCGATTTGGAAGGACAGCAACGACCTCATGCTTCAGGACACTATGGCGGGCATCTGGCGATCCATCACAGACTCACTAGCTACAGGAGGAGTTCACAGACATGGCACTATGGATATGCTAAAATGGACTGTATGTGGTTTTCGACGGCCTGTCATGGTTCGTGATATATACACACAGCTGATCATGAACAAATTCCCCTACAACCTCCCACATTTTCCTCATATATTTTGGAGGGCCTCATGTCCACCAAAATATATATATTTTGCATGGTTGGTATTTTATAACAAAAACCTCACATGGGAAAATCTCAGGAAGCGATCTTGGAATGGACCCAGCAGATGCACACTATGTGGCAATGAAGAAGAGACCAACATCCATTTATTCATAAAATGTCCCGTCACCCTACAGATCTGGTATGTCTTGGCTCAAAATTTTGTTTTTTCACTGACTGATTTTGATACCATTACTGCAGCCTTATTATGGTGGAGCAAGCAGCGTGGGCACAATCGATTCATCATTTTGATATTTCTATTGAGTATTTGGAAATGGCGGAACGACATCATTTTCAACAATATACATATGCCTACTTTCACTATCATAGACAGCATACTATCCATATGGCATATGATATATGGTCCACCATGAAGGCCTCACCTACATGTATATATGCATATCTGTATCATTTCTTTTGATCATCTGATAGACTCATGTTTTTATTTGTATGTCAATGACATATATATGCCCTTTTGGCCATATGACACATATAATTTGACACCACATATGTAACTACATATATCTGTTTCTATATTTACTCAATATAAATATTATGCTTTTTTCTCCTGAAAAAAAGAAGTATATATAATGTATCTTACTGAAAAAAAAAAAAAAAAAAAAAAAAAAAAAAAAAAAAAAAAAAAAAAAAAAAAAAAAAAAAAA
>APFE031186589.1:200198-246873 GCA_000404065.3 Pinus taeda
TATATATTTTTCTATTTAAAAATTGAAATGCATTATAACTCTCTAAATATAGTAGATATATATTGAAATGTATTTAAAAATTAAAACTACGTAGACCCAACAGAACCATGGAAAGTGTGGCCTAAAGCAAAGGAAGAGGTACTAAACGATATTCCTTATCAGTAACGTAAAATAGGGGAGCTCTCCGGCTCTGTGTTTGAAAAGGTTCGGTGCTGACAATTTGCCAGGGTTCGACCTACCCTTGAGCGAGATTATTTGGGAAAAATCCCCTCTGATTTAATGTTTGATAGGTAATAAAGAAACAACGCACAACTAACCAACAAACAAACTTAAAAATATAAACAAATTTACTAGTTATATTTATATTTTTCCCCGGCAAGTAAAATACATGTTTTATACCAAATATTCAGCTATATACATCATAAAATCATATCTCACTCACGGTAAAAATTTTCAACCTCGACATAATCAAACAAACAATTTCTTCATATATAGAGAAAACACAAACTGACTGCATCTGCAACACAATTAAAAGCATACCTGACCTGGAGTATACTCCTCACCATGCTAAAAGTAGAAATCAGAAAACGATAAACTTTAAATTCCCAAATCTCTCAAAAGTATTCAAATTCAACCTAACTAGAAAATACAAGTACCCGGAAACAATGAAAATTAGGAAAAAAAGACACAAAAAGCACACTGTTCAGAAAAGATACGGAAAACTCGAACAGATGATGACGAAGTCAGTGTAAAAAGACAGACCAAAACCGTAGAAGTCCTTTTTCTCTACTGACAAATAACTAGGGCCTCAAAAGGCTTATTGAAGCAAATCTGGGTATGTTAGCTCTGGAAAAGCCATGTAAATGCGAAGCAAAAGGCAGGAAAACACTTACAAAGAGGGCGCAGAGCTATTTCTCTGGCTCGAAAACTCTGCTCTTGCAACTCCTCCAACCCCGGAACTCTCTGCCGCTGAAATAAAATACCCTGGGCTTTGCGGCAGGGCTCTGTGAAACACATTGAATTAGCCGCACAAACATCTGGCCCGGTTGAACCACCATATGCAAACATCTGTCCTGCATGTAGGACACTCAAAATACGTACCAAAAACTTAGGCTAAAATGCAACATACACTTAATCAATTAATAAGTGATATATTAGACACTATGAAAACTATGATCTACCAAACTTTAAAAAAAAAAAAAACCTAAAATTTTAATTTCAATTTAATTTAATAATATACTTCATTTTTAATTTCACTATCAAAATAATTTAATTTTTAATATTGACTATTCCAAATTTTTTATTTAAATATATTAATATACAAATATTTCATATATAAAGGACAAAACGCCTACGTGTATTATTTTTTTACCATACATTTTGAAGTAAAATATATGAATGCTTGTTTTATTCGTATGAATGTTGGTTTTGATATAAGTTCTTAAAATAGAAATAAACTTATTCCTTTTTAAATGTCAATTGATCGACCACATTGTTAGTCATCGTAATAGATCTTTTTCTTTAATAGAATACCACACAATATAAATATTGTAAAAAGTAAAATTATTGTAATTTTGTGTAATCTTTTTTAACGCATTTTATTTATACTTCGAGGTAGGTAAAAAATTAAAGTTTATTTTGCCATTATTGCACTTTGTATGGGATTACATAGACTGCATTTAACAGCAACATGCTGCAATATCAATAAATAATATTAATAGTCATAAAATTATACAAAATGATCTTTGAAAACGTACAATTATTAATAAGAAAATGTTTATGAGCTTTTTTTTATATTTAATAAGTTACTTACTCTTATTTATTTTTAAAATGCTATCCACCTAAACCACTATACTATTTATTTTAAAATGCGATACTTTATTCACCTAAACCGGCATGTGGATTACCGGAAATCCAAGGTATATGTGTGTAAAATTTGGAAATGTTGAAAGCATATAAAACTTTGGATATAAGTGGGAGATGGGGAAAAATATGTCTCGAAAGGAGCGAAGCCTGCAATAAGAGGTCGAAACACAAACTTTGGATAAAAATTTATTGAGCAGATAATTTTATTTCAAACAATGGCTTAAACCTGATATGTACTGGAAATTTTACTTGGTCAAAGCTAATTAATAGCTTGAGCGAAGCCTGCAATAAGAGGTCGAAACACAAACTTTGGATAAAAATTTATTGAGCAGATAATTTTATTTCAAACAATGTCTTAAACCTGATATGTACGGGAAATTTTACTTGGTCAAAGCTAATTAATAGCTGGTCAACGATGGATCGATCGCTAATAGTCCCAGGCAGGAACTAATAATAAAAAGGTGATATATTAAAATAAACCAACATTTTCATGGGGAATTAAAATAATGCAAACAATAAGCAGCATGCTCAAGGAGAATTAAAATAATAAAAGCCGTAAATAATATTCTCAGTAACTCATTGTTGTTTTAATTTCTTAAAGATTTTTATTTTCAAAATTTGTTAATGGAAAAGGATTCAAACTTATAGTTTTAAGTCTTTTATATCACTTTTCTCAGTTATATTGCAATTGGGTTTAAGATTTATCAAATTTACATTGGAATTATTCTGTAGATTTTATGTAATCATTCCAATTGCTAGCACAGGCATGTTGAACTTTGTTTAGTTTAAGGATTCCTTCACACCGTCTTTATTTCGGTGAATTCTAATTTTAGGATCATTGAATCCTTAATCTAATAGATATATTTGTCTGCAGGCAATTTTTTTTCAGGAGAAAAAAATCGAAATATATTATATTGAGTTCATATAATTACAAAATGATTCTCATCATGGAGTATATATGTTATCAGAAATACATAGCTGTATATGAGTATATGAGATTCTTATGCTGAGTATGAGGAAATATATCAGTGAAAACTAGAGAGTATTGGATCATATAATAAAGCAAAACTGTGAATAGATATTATGTTCCATATATGTTGTGCCATTCATTCATGATGCTGTCCATAATGGCGGATGTCGGTCTGGCAGATTCATTAAAAACATGTTCATTTCGCCATTTCCAAACCGTCCATAAGAAAATGAGGATGAGAAATCTTCTGTTGCCTTTCTGATTGCTCCACCATAAGAGTGCTGCACTAGGAGAGTCAAAGTCTGTCAGTATAAAATCAAATAAATTGGACAAAGCGTACCAGATCTGCTGGATGACTGGACATTTGAAAAACATGTGTATGTTGGATTCTTCATCGGCTTTGCATATTGTGCATCTGCTGGGGCCGCACCAAAATCTCTTCCTGAGGTTTTCCCATGTTAAATTTTTGTTATAGAAGACTAGCCAGGCAAAATAAATAAACTTTGGTGGACACCGAGCCTTCCAAAATCTGTGTGGGAATGATGGAAGAGTATATGGAGTTCTGTTGCCCACCATATATCTGTATATATCTTGTACAGAGACAGGTCTGCGGAAGTTGCTCACGGTCCATGAAAGAATGTCCCTGTCGCCATGTTTCTGTATGCCGCTCTTGGATAATTGTTCTGAGGTCTCTTTCCATATGTCGACCCACTGTGCCTGAAGATGAAGATCGCATCCGTCTTTCCATACCGGTGTATTCCCCTGCCAGCCTTTGATGAGTTTGTCCCAAGTGAATAATCCTCTTTGCTGAAAATGTATGATGAGTCCATGAGGAATTGAGTAATCGGTTTTGATGCCTGTCATAGGATCGATGCCTATAATGATATTGCAGCCGTTATAAAACCGCCATCTCAGCCGAGACATAAAGAATGGTTCGACTTTCTTTATGCAATTCCATATGGGTGAGCCGCGCCTGGGGCCAATGGTGCCGTGCCTCAACCAAAATTCAATTGGTTTCATCTTCATATACCTGTTGCGGATGATGTTGCTCCATTTAGCGCTTCCAAAAATGCCCCTCCATAAAGTTTTACATATAAGAGCACGCCCAAATAAACAGGGATCCAATAAGCCCCAACCGCCCTGCAGTTTTGGAATTGATATATGTTTCAACTGTGCGAGATGCATCTTATGATGATTGGATGTGTTCCCCCAGATGAAAGCAGCAGTGATTTGGTTTATACGCCTGATGATGCAGGTGGGGAGAATAAGGAGATGAGCCCAATATACAGACAATTGAGTGAGGACCGCTTTTGATAGAGTAACCCTGCCCGCCAGAGAAAGGACGCGGAATTCCCATGAGGAAATGCGCTTATAGTATTTTAATAATAGCCAGTCCCATTCAGATATATTATATTTGATCGGCTTTAGATGATAACCGAGATATGATATGCTGCCACTGATGGGGAGCGCATGAATCCCAAACATGTCTGTGATTTCCTGAATCAATGCCGAGGACCCTCCATGGTAGTATAAAATAGATTTTTGCTTGTTAATGAGAAGTCCTGTAGCATTCTGAAAGCTGTGAATAATGCTAAAAATGCAGGACCATGATGCGCGATGGAGTAAAGCACAAATAAGAACGTCATCCACAAATAGATTGTGGGACAAAGAAATATGGCAACTGATTTTTATGGGATAACATCGCAGATCGTCCACCGCTTTGTTTATGTGCAAACTGAGCGAGTTCATGGCCAATATAAAGATGATTGGGGCGAGTGGGCATCCCTGTCTGAGTCCCCTTTCTGCAAGAAAGTAGGGGGAGGGGATCCCATTTATATTTATGGCATATTTGACACCCACTATACAAGACATGATCCATGCAATTACACATTCAAATTGACAAATTTGGAGCATATTTAAATGTAATATCAGTAGCCAGCAAACAAAAAGGATTACCATGTAGGTTGGTATCCCATCCATCAAGGCAATGCCTCGGGCGTCGAAATGCAATATTTAAACTTCACATGGAGATTCTACCACCTCACTGTAATCAATTGGCCCACAGTTTCTAGAGCCTCTCCCACAGACCAAAAAGTAAGTGATGACATGTACCACATCGCCGTTCTCCATTCTTGAACCAGCCATCCTACGTAAGCTCTATGTCATACATTAATGCTACAGTCAATCCAAATATATATTCGTGATGATACCCATTGTTTCATTGTTGTGGCTACCAGGGGTATGGCTTAAGCAATACCTTCATACCCGTCCTCAATTTTTCTGGCACATTCTAGCGTCATCTAAATGTTTTTGTTGAGATTCAACTTAGAAAACAATTTGTAATATGAACAATGTGTTTAAATTTAAATTTTGACGTTATAGGTTGGTTCAAAGATTTTAATAACTTGTAAATCAAATGTGAAGGAATAAGATTGTAATCATGCTCGCAATTCCAACCCTAAAAAATAAATAAAAGAATACTTGAAAATCAAAGCCCAAATTAATATTCGGGATCTATTTAGAAAATTTAAAAACCTTTAAAGCGCATCTCCGAGTAAACGAGAGAATAAAGGAGAACTTAAAAACCTTTAAATCACATCTCTGCAAAAACGAAATAGCAATTTTATTTTGATAAATCTGCAAGGTCTAAATTCCAACCAAAAGACCAGGAAAAATAGTTGAAACGTAGCAATACCCACCTAAATATAAAATGTTTGACTTAGCCTTTAACTACACCTTAAGATATTTCGAACACGAACATGGTCGTGTTTGAGAGTTCATCCGTGGACCAGGGTTCGAACTTGTGCCTCCATTTATGTTAAATTTGAATAGTACTTGGTTCGCTGAAACTTTACAAGTTGGGATGGTTGGTGTATACAGAATGGAATGGGAGGCGTTGGAACTATAAAATCTATGCGGTCAATGATTGGGTGATTTCTCCAATCAACGGTCTTGAAAGGTTGACCAAATCACAATATCAAAGGGATCAATGACTTTCCAGTTATTGTAAATCATTTCGAACAACTATTTTCATGGATCTGCTTTTATCTCGGATAGACTTGATGGATATGTATCAATTTTTTAGGTAAAGAGCTGAAGCTAAACGATCTTTTTGTCTCAGTTTTGAACAATGTACCTATGGTTACCCGACTCGATAACAAACCCACGGATGACATACCCAAATGGTTTCTCCCATCAAAAGATACCAAAAACAACATAACAGTTTAACTTGTTGAGTATCAAGACTTGAAATCCAAGCTACAACAAACCCTCATGTTATTGAACCCAGATATTTTATTAGTAGCAACTTACAACAGAGATTGCGCACAAAATATTTTGAATGAATAAGCGCATAAAATTTATGAACAAGATGACACTATAAGGATTGAACTCGCTAACATGGGTAACAAATGTTGCTCTTCAAACATTCAGTCTAAACCCACTTCGCAATAAAAGAAAATGTATCTAATCATGGTGATCATTAATTAACTGCAACCAAATATAGTATATGAGGCCTAGAACAATTATCACTACAATTATATCACTTCTAAACTTTAACAGAGACCCATAAGCTGCATTGGATGAGATTTTCTCAATGACTGTGATGTAGGAGCATCCAATTAGGGAGGAGACAACTGGACATGTTGTTTGACATGCTGTTTTAGGATTTTTTTTTTTAATTTACTTTTCAGTTTACTTTTATTGTTATTTTTTTTCAAGAAGGCTGTCACAGCCAATGTCATTAGTTTTTATTTTTTGAAAGCAAATAGATTAGGGAATTGTCTTAAATAAATTAATACTTGAATAACAACAAAAGGGCATGTAACTGCAAATTGCAACTTCAGGTTGTTCCTCAACTGAATGAGGCTACCAGCAGCTTAAATACACAACCAAAAGATGAACAAAGGGTTGCTACAAACAAAGGAGAATAGAAACCAAAGAATGTAAACTCTCAGAGAGTATTTTAAAACAGTAAAGAGAAACATTTCAGGAATCAAACAGTTGTTATTATGAATGACTATAATCTGGTACTGTGCATGAAATTAACTACATGATTGAGGGACTGTTAATCCAAACTGTCGAAGCAACTAAACACTCCAAGAGAATTCATTCATGTACTTCACTAAAGCAAATCATTGAAATTCTTACAAGTAGAAGTTTTATCATTTCTATAAATATATATAGATACATTCCATAAATATTTGTTATAGTTCAGAGACAGTAACCCATCAGAGGTTCACAGCATAAGGCATAGTGCCTTCCAAAAAAAAATATACAATTGCCAAATAGTCCTTAGATATTTTTATTACAGACCAAGAAGGGACCAACTGAACAAACAGAGATGGGACCATTCTCAACAACCAAATCCGAACTGTACAAAGATTGCGTTCAAATTCACAACCAAAATCTCAGCAAATCCACAGTCACCAACGACCAACTAACAACCGAGAACTTTTGATAAACAGACAGAACTGAGGACCAACAAAAATGAGATTTCGTCTCTACAAAAACAACCTACAGGACTGTATAAGATAAACAAGAAGGACCTTACCCAGTTAAAGTGGAGATCGGAATTGAAGGGTGAAGAAATAGTAATTGTCAAGGACCAAACCCTTGCCACCACCACAGAGTACCAAATTACCTGTACATTCAAGAGACAATGATTAGAGAGGCAGCATAACCAGTGATTTGCAAAATAAACCAAAAGAAGGGTAGAGATGAGTACCCTGAAGGTTACCTAAAGTGGAGAGAAGGTTCCATAGTTGAACCCAGGACCAACAACACAACAAACAGCGACAACCCTTAAGGTGAGCTGAACCACCAGAAATTGCAAACCAGAGGGTTGGTAACAAGAGAACGTAACCCACTGCCAGAGGGCCAACCACCACCAAGACCGACAATGTTCAAGCCATGGCCACAAAGCCACGAAACCCCAACTGCTCATAAGGAGCAGAATTGTTAGCAGAAGAAAAGCAAAGAGGGAGCTTGAAATTGGCGCATAGAGGTTAGCTTGTGTTAGAGCCGAACTGTCGCCAGGGAAGTCAGGCGGAAGGAACTAGGTAAGGGCACACAGGAGCAGAGCGAAACTAGCAGCAACAATAACCCAAGCTACAACCAAAACCCGCATCATAGAACCATAACACAGTGACCAAGACAACCTCGGAAAGGTTGCAGAGTTAATGCTCCACTAAAACCTCACCAAAAACCTCAGTTGCATACAAGCGCAGGAAGGGATCACGTGGGCTAATTGCCACAAAGGCACCCACCTCAGCTTTTGGGATGAGTCATCAAATTTTGGTATCAGAGCAATTCTTTCCTTAGGGAAGAAAAAAAAGTTATGGTGGCAGGAAGAAGGGGTAGAGATAGAGCTATTCGAAGGCTAGCCGACGAAGGACTGCACGAGGAAATTAGGATCCTAAGTGCCAGATTAGTAGTAGTAGAAGCAAGGAGGTGCAGGGATCCAGAAGGGGTGGTGACAATAGTGAAGGAGAAGCTACAACTATGACAGATGGGTCTGATGAGGAAGGGCCAAAGATAAAATTGTTGAAATCTGTTCTGTTAACAAGTAGCAAACCGAAGCCTGAACTGTCAAATTATGATGGCAGTTTATCCACTGAAGTATTATTGGACTGGATTAGCTAGTTGGATAAATACTTCAAATGTGAGGAAATCAGTGAGGATACGAGGGTCAGATTTGTAGCTACAAAACTGAAGGGGCATGCAACACTATGGTGGGACAATGTGCAGGCAGAGCGAAGGAGATCAAATAAGCCACCAATTAAAAAGTGGACTAGAATGATCGCCAAGATGAAAGGTAAATTTTTACCTAAAGACTATCAGATTGCTCTATATGGACAAGTACAGAACCTGAAACAAAGAGCAATGACTGTGAAACAATATACAAAAGAAATTTATAGAGTGAATCTGTGAGCAGGTTATGTCGAAGATACCCTAGAAAAGATAGCAAGGTTCGTGAATGGATTACGGATGGAGATAATAGATGAGATCAATATTCTCTCTCCCAAATCTAAAGAAGAATCATATCAAAGTGCTTCAAAAGAAAAGGATAAGATCACCAGGAAACAAAATGCTAGGAGAGGACGTGGATCTAGCCAAGGAAGGGGACAGTCCTTTGGCAGATGCAGAATTGCCAGCAGCGGTGAGAAAGGCAGCAGTTCAAAAACTGCAGGGTCAACTGATAAGGAAGGTAACACTAGAGGGGGATGGCCTTACCAATGAGGGAGAGGTAACGACAGAGGCAAAGGGAATTCCTAACAATATTACAAGTGTCACAAAAGGGGACACCGGTCTTTTGAATGTCCTGAAGGTGATAAAGCAGTACAAAGAGGAGCATATGTTGCTCAACCAGAGGAAGTTGAGGCCCCACCTCAAGAAGTGGAGAACATGCCTAAAATAGGAGAGGCCTTGGTGTTGAACAAAGTCTTGTTGAAGCTAGCTAAAGAGTTAGCTGATCAGACACAGTAGAAAGCCCTGTTCCAGACTATGTGTAAGTCACACGGGAAGTGTTGTAAACTGATTATTGATAGTGGAAGCACTGATAACCTGGTAGCCACAAAGATGGTAGAGAAGCTGGGTTTACAAAGACTGAAACACCCAACCCCATACCGGGTGTCTTGGTCACAAAAAGGGCATCAACTGCTTGTTGATGAGCAGTGTGAAGTGGAATTTCATATTGGCAGGTATAAGGATAAGGTGACATGTGACATTATGCTGATGGATGTGTGCCATATACTGCTAGGTAGACCATGGCAGTATGACAGGAAGGTAGTGCAGGATGGGAAGACAAACTGTTATAAGTTTGTGAAAGTGGGATCAAGCATATGTTGGTACCCATGAAGGAACATGACACAACAGAGAGCAGTGGGACAAAGGGATTATTATTAGGCGAAAAGAGTTCTTTCAACAGATTAGAGATAATGAAATAAAGTTTGCAATTGTGTGGAGGCCGAGGACAGTGTTAATACATACTGAAATTAAGGATTTGTCGGAGGAAATTCAATATATATTACAGGAATTCAGTGATATAGTAGTAGATGATTTTCCAGATAAGTTACCCCCAAAATGGAGTATCAGCCACCATATTGATTTCATCCCAGGAGCTAGTTTACCCAACAAAGCTACTTACCGAATGAGTCCAAAGGACAATGACGAGATTATGAAATAGGTACAGGAGTTGTTGGACAAAGTGCTAATTCAGGAAAGTTTAAGTCCATGTGCAATTCCAACAATCGTAGCTCCCAAGAAGGGAGGAGAGTGGCAGATGTGTACCGACTCTCAAGCAATCAATAAGATTACCATTAGATATAGGTTCCCTTTACCATGAATGGATGATATGATGGACTACTTGAGTGGAGCAGCGTATTTTTCAAAGATTGATTTAAAAAGCGGTTATCATTAGATACAGATTCGAGAAGGAGATAAGTGGAAGACTACTTTCAAAACCAATGAGGGCCTGTATGAATGGCTGGCCATGCCATTTGGATTGAGTAATGTACCCGGCACATTCATGTGCTTAATGAATAAGATGCTAAAAGAATATATCGAGAAGTTCGTTATTGTGTATTTGGATGATATCCTTACTTTCAGTAAGACTAGGGAAGAACATTTCCGACACGTCAAGTGTGTCTTGGAAAAATTACAACAGAATAAATTGCTATTAAATTTGAAGAAATGTATGTTTTTAAGGAGTTGATTTATTTGGGATTCATGGTTTCAGAGAATGAGTTAAAGATAGACCTGGAAAAGGTTGCAGCCCTAGTTAGCTGGTCGTCCCCAAAATGTTTATTTGAAGTACAGAGTTTTCATGGGCTAGCAAGTTTTTATTGGAAGTTTATAAAAAAAAGTACTGTGATTTGTGCACCCATGGTGGACACCATCAAAAAAGGAAATTAGCCTTTTCATTGGATTGAGTCGGCTGAAAAGAGCTTTCAGCTGCTGAAAGAGAAGATCACCAAAAGACCAATTTTGAGGTTACCAGATTTCAGCAAACTTTTTCAAGTTCGTTGCGATGCCAGTGGGACAGCCATTGGAGCGGTACTGAGTCAAGAGGATAAACTGATGGCCTATTTTAGCAAGAAATTAAATGAGAGTAGACAGAAATATACGTCCTATGACAATGAATTCTATGCAGTGGTGCAAGCACTCAAACATTGGAGACACTACTTGCTGGGAAATTAATTTGTTGTGTTTTCGGACAATTCTGCTTTGCAATATGTCATGCAATAACATAAGCTGAATCATATACATGCAAAGAGGGTGGAATATCTCTAGAGTTTCACATTTGTGTTGAAACACATCAGTGGACAAGCCCACAAAGTGGCAGATGCGTTAAGCAAAAGAAGTTTGATTTTACAAGAAAGCAGAGTGCATGTGTTGGGCTTTGAACATCTCAAAGATCTGTATGAGACAGATCCAGATTTTTGTGAAGCACATGAAGATTTCCAGAATCCACTTTTGAGATACAACATTTTGTGGCTAGATTATAACATACAGGAAGGATTGTTGTTCAAGGGAGGACAATTGTGTATTCCAAAATGTTCAATGAGGGAGAACTTAATTCAGAAGAAACATAATGGTGGTCTAGCAGGACATTTTGGCATAGACAAGAGTTTGGACCAAGTAGGTCATTTATATTATTAGCCAAAGATGCGGCAAGACATACAACAGTATTTGGCTAGATGTAAGATGTGTCAGCTGGCAAAGGGACAAAGTCAAAATACAGGACTGTATACTCCCCTACCTATTCCGGACAGGCCATGGGACTCAGTCAGTTTATACTTTGTCTTGGGTTTGCCGAGGACACAGAAAGGATACGATTCAATCATGGTAGTATTGGATCACTTTACTAAGAAGGCACATTTTATTCCTTGTAAAAAGACCAGCGATGCCATGCATGTAGCCCAGTTATTCTTCACAAAAATTATGAGACTGCATGGCTTACCAAAGTCTATTATTTTGGATAGGGACATGAAGTTTACGGGCCATTTTTGGTGGACATTGTGGAAGAAATTAGATACTAAACTGAACTTCAGCTCAGTTTATCATCCACAGACCGACGGGAAAACTGAGGTAGTAAAATGAAGTCTTGGAAATCTACCACGTAGTCTAGTTAGAGAGAATCCACGATAGTCGGATCGCGTACTCGCACAAGCGGAGTTCGCTTATAAATGATTCACCCAACAAGAGTACAAGCATAAGCCCTTTCAAGATCCTATATGACATGCACCCCTGTGGAGTGCATGAGTTACGAGATTTGGGTCGGTTGGAACAGAGAAGTGCTGACAGAGAAGATTTCGCCAAAATGATTAATGTTCTTTACGAATAAGTGAAAGCTAATTTATGGAATAGCAGCCAAAGATATAAACGGAAGGCAGATTTAAAAAGACGGGAAGTGCAATTTAATGTAGGAGACCTGGTACTGGCACACCTATGAAAGGATACGTTTCCTAAAGGAGAATATAACAAGCTCAAATTGGAAAATATAGGGCCTTGCCGGATACTGCAGAAATTCTCTACCAACACATATGAACTGCAATTACCCCCAGGTATTGGGATCTCGCCCATTTTCAATGTAGCAGACGTATACCCTTATATTTCTACTAATACGGAGGATAGTTCAACAGGACACACATGGGACACCCAGGGAGACGAAGAGACCGGGGCATGGATTAGACAAATGCCCCCAGCCAAGCCTTTAGAGATTGACCAAATACTAGATACTTAGGTAGTTAGGCGGACACGCCGAAAGGAGTACTTGCAGTACTTGGTTAAGTGGAAGGACTGTCCAATTGAGGATAGTTCCTAGTTGGATGCCGAACAGATTCAACGCGTTGGGTATTTGATTGAAGACCTCATGGACAGGAGCCATTAGTTTCATTCACCCCGGTAGCCTGATGCAAGAGCATCCAATTAGGCAGGCGACAACTGGACATGTTGTTTTAAGAATTTTTTTTTTTTTTTTTAATTTACTTTTCAGTTTACTTTTATTGTTTTTTCTTTTCAAGAAGGTTGTCACAGCCAATGTCGTTACTTTTTATTTTTTGAAAGTAAATGGATTAGGGAATAGTCTTAAATAAATTAATGCTTGAATAACAACAAAAGGGAATGTAACTGCAAATTGTAACTGCAAGTAGTTCCTCAACTAAATGAGGCTACCAACAGCTTAAATACACAATCAAAAGATGAACAAAGGGTTGCTGACAACAAAGGAGAATAGAAACCAGAGAATGTAAACTCTCACAGAATATTTTAAAATAGTAAAGAGAGGCATTTCAGGAATCAAACAGTTGTTATTATGAATGACTATAATTTGGTACTGTGCATGAAATTAATGACATGATTGAGGGACTATTAACAAGAAAGTGCATCACATCGAAGTAACTAAACACTGCAAGAGAATTCATTCAGGTACTTCATGAAAGCAAATCATTGAAATTCTTACAAGTAGAAGATTTATCATTTCTATAAATATATATACATACATTGCATAAATATTTGTTATAGTTCAGATACAACATCCTGTAACCCAACACAAGTTCATAGCATAAGGCATAGTGCCTTCCAAAAAAAAATATACAATTGCCAAACAGTCCTTGGATATTTTCATTACAAACCAAGAAGGGTTCCTATGACCTAGCACCAACTAAACAAATAGAGATGGGACCATGCTCAACAACCAGAGCCAAACTATACAAAAAATTCATTCAAATTCACAACCAAAATCTCAGCAAAGCCATAGTCACCAATGACCAACTAATGACCCAGAACTTTTGATGGACAAACGAAACTGAGGACCAACAAAAACGAGACTTCGTCTCTACAAAAATAACCTACAAGATTGTATAAGATAAATAGGGAGGACCCTACCCGGCTCAAGTGGAGACCAAAATGGAAGAGCGAAGAAATAGTAACCATCAAGGACCAAACCCTTGCCACCACCACAAAGGAGCGAATTACCTGCACAGTCAAGAGACAACGATTAAAGAGCTAGCCAAACTAGTTATATGGAGAATAAACCGAGAGAAGGGTAGAGATGAGTACCCTGAAGGTTACCTGAACTGGAGAGAGGGTTCCATAGTCGAACCCAGGACCAACAACACACCAAACAACGATGGCCCTTAAGGTGAGCTGAACCACCAGAAACTGCAACCCACGACCAGAGGACCAGCAACGAGGGTTGGTCAAAAGAGAATGTAACCCACGGCTAGAGGGCCAACCACCACTAAGACCAACAATGTTCAAGCCATGGCCACAGAGCCACAAAACCCCAACTGCTCACAAGAAGCAGAATTATTAGCAGAAGAAAAGCAAAGAGGGAGCCTGAAATCAGAGCAGAGAGGTTACCTTGTGTTAGAGCCGAACTGTCACCAGGGAAGTCAGGCGGAAGGAACCAGGTAAGAGCACAGAGGAGCATAGAAAAACCAACAGCAACAATAACCGAAGATACAACCAAAACCCGTGCCATATAACCATAACATGGTGACCAGGATAACCTCGAAAAGGTGGCAGAGTTAATGCTCCATTAAAACCTCACCAAAAACCCCAGTTGCATATGATCACAGGAAGGGATCGCGTGGGCCAGTTGCCACGAAGGCAACCACCTCAGCTTTTGGGGTGAGTCATTAGATTGCATATATTGAGAGTTAAAACTAGGATCAATCATTATATAAAGATGACTGTCATGACACTGCAAAATTAACTGAGTGATACAAATAACCTATTTAAATATTAAAGCCCTAAAATTAGGGCAATCTGTTGACGGTTCTTTTCACACAGTCCCTTCTAAATGTTAGTCCAAATTGGGATTATGTGCACCTTGAAAAGACCAATAATCAATATAATAAATACATAATCAATTTTTTGAAATTTTCACTTTGAAAATTTCCGAGCCTTCGTAACTCATAGAATCAACATTAAATCCAAGACCCCATTGTTGGTTTTTTTTTTGTTAATTCTACAGTGACAAAGTTGTTAGTAATATAAACCGTTATGAATATAATCGCCTAGATCTTGCTCTTAGCTTTAGATATTACCACCAGAATGATGAGAATGATATTTGATCCATAGTTTATGAACAATATGTTGGGTCCCTATAATACTAGTGATTACCCAATTACTATGGTAGTTTTACCCCTTATTAATATTGTTGTGCCCCTATTGCCCCCATATTGTTATTATTGTGCCCCATAGAATCCCTCTATTGTTATTTTTGTGGCTTTATATTATTATTGTTAGGTCGGCTGGGTCATATTGTGACTCCTTAGACTCCTATATATAGAAATGAGGTTTTGTCATTTGTATCATCGAAGAATTGTTCATTTATGTAATATAAAGGAGGTTTCCCCTCGAAGAGGCTGAATTCTAAGGCGTTGATCTATCTTTTCTATCTTTTCTTGAGCTGGTTTCATAACACAATATTTTATATAGAGAAAATAAAAGGATGACTTGATTCATTGGTGTGATCCAGATATTTGAGAATAGTTTAACAATGCTTTCAAAATATGTCTAGAAGAATAACAACAACTTCCTTAGCACTAAATCTTGCAGTAATAATACATCTAAATGTTAATCCCAAATGCACCTAGAGTTTAAAATTGGCTTTGATACCAAATGTAATGATCCTAAGTTAGAATATACAAAATTAAATACATTAACCATGCTATAAACACAAATATTCAAATAATTATTAGCATAGAATTTTCTAAGGAAAACATTACCACTGAAGACATACATGTAGAGCCAAGAATGAAAATAGATAGTGGTGATTTTAGGCTTGTAACGCACACTCTCTACCGAAGCTTAGATAAGATGCAGCTAATATTTCTTGAAGTTGTCACCCCTAGCCCTCAATCAAATTAATACTAATAAATCTACTACTTCCACCATACTTTGTCTTGTAGCATAAATTTCTAGAGCTCCCTACTAGCACTCCCCTCGCCTCCCTCAATAAGCGACCTTAATATTGCAGGAATTCACTCCCAAATAGAGGGACCTTAAAAGAAAACCACTCCCTAGCCTTTCGCTTAAGAATGGGGAGTAGTCTCTCCCTAAATACTCTAGCTCAATTCTAGAGTGACTTTTTTAAGTCAAGAGTGCTTAGGGAGGGATTGCTCCCAACAACTGCTAACTTAAAAAAGTCACTCCCCTCAGCATGTCACAGAGAAATTGTTTTTAGAGGGAGATGAGGAGGGGCCAAAAGAAATAAAGGCACCTTCTCCCCTCCCACAAACACACCATTTGATTTGTGTTAAGAACAATAGGGAGCAAGAGAGGGCATGAAAAGAAGATTGAAAGGAGCAATGAGTTGAGTGAGAGGGTTAGTTGGGAGCTTCAGTAACTTGAGGAGTTTGAAAGGGAGATTGGAGCTTGGGATTGAAGGCACCATTAGAGAGCCAAAAAGGGAGGGTCTATACTCTAATCCAATTCTTTTCATTTTTCCATGAATCCATGTAGCAATAACATTTGTGTTTTTTATGTATCCATTGTTGAATGAAAGATGTTATCTTCTCCCTTTCCCATTCCCATTCCTTCTTCGTTTTATTGTGGGAAAAAAACTATAAATCCACCAAACATCATGGCTATATGGCTTGGAATTCTCTTGACGTCGATTCATTTTTTAGTTATGATCATGTTGGGGAGCATAAGAAGATGGGGTGATGAAGAGGATGAAGAAGTGGGTAGTGGTGGATATGAAAACCCTAGAGAGGAGTACCAAGAGGAAGAGGAGGAGTAGGATAATGAAAGTGGAGATGATGAGGGAAAAAAAACAAAATTAAACCAACACCCGTTGTGGAAATATGTTAGTGATCTTTAAGGAGGGAAAGGGGTTGGAGCCACTAAATTTACATGCCTCCATTGAAAAAAAAATTCATAGGTTCATACACTTGTGCCATAAAGCATCTCCATGGGAAAATGGAATGGGATGGAGATAAACAAATAGGAATTAAAACTTGTGAAAAATGTGTCAAAAGTTCAAAGAGCCAAATACATAAAGGAAGAGGAGGAAGCCTAATACAAAACTAAAATATCAAGGGGTGACTTTGAACATGGCAACACTAGCCCACAATCACATAGACTAAGAAATCCATCAATACCCACCCAAGCCAGTGGAAATGGAGGCATAGGAAGTGGTAGAGACATCCCTTTAAAGCATAGAACCACATCAAAAATGCTTGATCAAGGGTGTAGGGATGATGTGGCTGCATAATTTTTATGGTTTCTCCACGTATGTGGGATACAATTGAATGTTCTTCATTCACCTTATTGGCATGAAATGGTTTTCACCATCAATGATGCCCTTAAAGAATACAAGATCCCTCGATAGGACAAAGCCTAGACTAATGGACTTGATTGTGAAGAATACAAATTAACACATGCTTTTGGTTAATTCATAAATGGTTTGAATGACTATGGGGTATAAATTGTATCTGATGGTTGGACAAATGTTAAAGGGAAGCCATTGATAAGTGTTCTTGGTGTGTCTGCTTCTGGTGTAGTCTTCATTTCATCACATGGTTACTAAGACAAGTTCAAGACCACCATCAACATTACAAAACCATTGATTCAAACAATTGAAAGTACTAGGACATATAATGTCATCCAAGTCATCATTGATAATGCTTCTAATTGTAAGGCAATGGGAGAAATCATTGAGGATAGAAACCCCAACATTTTTTGGTTTGGGTTTTTGGTTCACATAATGAACCTTTTGATACATGAAATTGTTAAGATCAAGGAACCTCAATATAGATGGATTGATGACTTGTATAAGACATGCAAGAAAACTATAAAATTTGTTACTAGTTATAGCAATACCCATGGGAGTTTCCGCAATCACTCAAGGTTTAAGCTCTAAAGCTTATGAAAGCTAGATTTTTTAGCTATTACCTCTCCTTCAATGGCCTTTTGAAGGTAAAAGAGTCTTTGGCTCTAGGCATGGTATCAAGAACACATTGGCGGGTATTAAAGGACAGTGCTCCAACTACAACTCACAGGGAAGCTTTCGATGATGTGGAGGTGACCGTTCTTGATGGTCATTTTTGGACAAGTGCAAGGGAGGTTTTGCAATAAAACAAGCTCAATTATCACTTCGTTTTACAGAGACATATGCACCACTGATTAGGGAGGTGTATGAGCAGATGGATAACCTTTTAGGGAAAATAAAAGATATTGTTCAGCCAAAAGAGCCCAATTTTTATGATCATATTTACAATTTTTAGTGTGCACTATGGGATAAACTTAATGTTCCCCTACATGACTTGCCATATATCCTTATGCAAAAGAACTATTCTCCATATTTATTTGGAAACCTAGACTTGGGGGTGGCATTAGTACCAAACCCCATACAAATCGAGAGGTACAAAATGGTTATATGACAACATTAGACAAGCTAGTCCCTCATAAGGAGTGTACTAAATTACATGGAGAGTTAGGAAAACACTTTATTACCACTAGAGTGTTTGGTTATTTTCATGTAATGGAATATAGGGATACATTGTATGGTGTCACATGGTGGGACATGTATGTCAGCTAGGGACTTCTAGAAAAATTGGCAAAAAAATTGCTTTCATAGGTTCTAAATACTTCTTATGAAGAGAGGTTTTGGAGAACCTATAGATACATCTATAATGTGAGAAGAAACAACCTCAATGAAAAACAAGAAGAAAGTTTGGTTTTTGTGCACTACAAATGAGGTTGTTGAAACACTATTGTGAGTGGGTTGATGTTGATATATCATATATAACTTGGGATGAAAACCCATAGGAATATAATTTGGAAGACGAAGCTATACATCTAGAAGAATTGGAAATAAGATTTTTGAAAGATTGTGATGAATCAAGTGCAACAGCAGCAGCCATGCCACCTCCATCATCTAGTACCAATGTTTAAGTTCCAGAACTTGCTACAACCACCTCCATTTACATCCTCACATCGAGGTGGTGTGCCTTCTGGTTCTAGTTTTGGATATGGTTGTTTGACTATGTGGGAGGAGAATCCTCGTAGACCATGAGTTTCTCATAAATTAGACATTTTCTTATGGCAAGAGGGCCAAGCAATAGATAATAGATTTACTTCTCTTTTCTAGTTTCTAGTATTTTTAACTTTTTATGAGTGTTGACTCTTTCATATTTATTATGATATTTTTTGTAAACAATATATGGCAATTTAAGTTTTAACTTTGAACTTTTAAACTGGCAATTATAACTCATCGGTAATGAATTATGAATATGATGCTTCGTGAAAGTTGAAAGTTGAAACATTTCATTTCATGTTGGATATTCTTTGTAATATTTTCATTACTTGGTAATGCTAATAGTTAAAGGTACAAATTTAATGATCAATGATAAAAAAATTTATACATTGAATTTTGAAAGCTTGAAAAATTAATTTTGATGAATCTTCAATCATGAGGCTTGATATGTTGTATGTTACTAGGTTGTCGACGTGGTTGATGAAGATTATAACTTCTAGATGATTGATGTTATATGTTTTAATCCATGTTTTTATGATTTTCACATATAATTTATCATTTTACATGCTTTTGTTGACATATATGGATCAAAATATATATAAAAAATATATCATATAAAAATTTTCTCCGCGATTCATTCCCGACCCGAGAGATTTTGAAAATGTCACTCCCCACTCACATTTTCACTTCCGCTCCCGCTGCCAAGTAGCCCTATTTCCTTCCTCAAAGAATGAGTGAATGAATGCATGATTCTCATCTCTATTTTCTTCCATTGAATAGAACCAAGTGTTCCAAAAATTGTAAGCGGATGCGAAACAAATTTGCATGGGCACAACACATGTGTCATCATGCCAACTTTTTCTTTCTTTTTATTTAATATATTATTATTTAGAATTTTATTTATTATTATATTTTCTTTGTTATTTGTTATTTTAAATATTTATAAATTAGTGTTATTTCATATGTTATTATTATTAATTTGGGGCATTACAAAATATCTTTCCAAAATTTTCATTTAAGCTATCTTTGCCATCAAAATTTAGCATTTAAAAATGTTGTTTAGGGCCTCAAACTTCACTGAAATTTGAATACCATGAGTTTATAAGGAAATTCATAGCATAAACCATTGATTTAGCTACTGCTATGACATTTGATGCACTGGCTCTTATTATTAACCTTTAGGAATGTTCTTTGTTGAACTAATTCACCCAAATCTTAACCTCTAAATGAGATTGAAAAACGATTCATATGTTCGAGGCCATTGATGAAACTTATTAATAAAATAATATAGTATCTCGGTTGAGCAGTTTATTTTGTCAACCTTTAAGTTGGGTTGACCAATGCATATGGTAGTTGATTGCAAAGATGTGTTTACCAAATTGTTGAGTTAGTTGACTTTCGATCCATGGAAACAAAAGTAATGTGCCAATTGACTGCAAGGATGGTTCAACTACATAGTTGAGCAAGTCAAATACAAATTTATATCAACTAACAATGAACATGGTAAACCATGAGGTCAAATAAACCAACAGAATATTCTAGTGGTCTATCTATTGAGTTGAATTTTATAATATGTTAGTCAATCACAAAGACAATTCAACTAAGGATTTGACACAATCAACCATTTTGTTAGAATGACCAATGAAATGCACTCGTGAACTATACAATTGAGTTAGTTCTTCATCTAGTCAAATTGGCCACTACAATACCAATTGACAATGGTAATTCATGAATTAACTAAGTATTTGATATAGTAGACTAAGTAGTTGATTCATTTGATCATATTTTTCTAGAGCTGTTTTTATTTTATCTTTCACCCATGCATAATTTTTATACTACACTCTCATAACACTTTGTAACATACCTCAGATTTTGTATGAAATATTGATAGTATGGGTACAAAGTCTTATATACCAAGGAAACTCTAGGCATAAAATCAATGGAAAAATCAATGTCTTTCTTTGGTAGTAGTATTTCCAATTCCTCAAATGCATCTTCATACTCGTTCAAAATTAAATGTTCTTCCACATTTGGAATTTGTTCTTTGTTGGCTCTTCCATATCTACTAAAAATATTTGACACCCATTTATAAAAATTATTGTCATCTTAAATATTTAAATCTCTCATATATATATATAGGAATTTTAATATCTTGAATTGTCATTAAGTTCCATTCTCCATCAATACATGCGAAAGTTTTGTTGTACAAATCTAGGAAAACATGATGCTTTTCCAAACAATACATACCAATCAATAAATAATATGATGTTCACATTTTTCTTACTGTTGATCTCATTCATTTTTACTATTAAATCCCTAATAATCTCATTGACTATTCCTTTCATTCTAATTGCAAGCTAGAGCAACTAATATTCTTCATGCTTACATTTCTTCATTTTAAATATTTCGATTAGATTAGGATTTATTTATCTATAAGTAGCTCAAAACCCAACCAATATAATGACGGGATAATAATCAACATTAACTTCCACCTCAATCATGTGGAATTAATATTTTGGTTGTCTCTTATCTAGGGATGCATAAACCCTTAGCACGCTTCTATCCATATCATTCATTGTATTATCTTCCTGCATAATATAGATAGTCCCCATCCTATTTACTTTATTGAAATAGTCTTTAAACATGTGATATTACTCACATCTCAATAGTTTAAGAGTTATTGTATTGACCTTGTCCCTATAGAATGTAGAATCTTTGGTTCACTTAGTGTTAATTTTCATTTTTGGTATGCACAAGGGTCATTCTTGAAGAACGTTGGCTCGAATATCTTCTTCCTCTGATCTACCCTAATTTTATTCTCATCATCTAAAGATTTTCTAAAAGTTGGTCTTCCTTTTCACTACTCATAAAATATTTTTCCTTTCCTTATGGATTCCTCCAAGGTTTTACGCTCATTAAATTGGATTGTGGTGGTCCACTCAAAACTGGATACATTTTAACCTGCTTATTCTTTTTTAAATCCACATAATTCAAAACGTCTAATATTTCATTATATATTCCTTCTTATTTGAATTGTATAAGGAATGGAATGAAAGGAAGCAAAGGAAATAAAATACAAACAAAGAAATCTCCAATGGGGGTGGATGCATAGGAGATAAATGAGATTGGAAGGAGTGTATGCTGCCCCAATGAGACTTTAATGGTAATTAATTGATGGGGTGGCATTTCCTACCATCCCCATGTACCATAAATGTGATTTTAATATCATCGAACACATGGAGGCTGACATTCTAAATAGTCTTCTTCTAGATGATAAATAGAGAAGAGGGATCTTATGCGTTAAGACTTGTCTTCCCCTAGTGCTGGTGGAATATTTACATCCCATTTGGAGTTCATCAACTATGGAAGGTGAGGCCATTCATATGAAGAAAGGGATAGAGATTTGGAAACTTCTAAGCATACATGTCACTATTCCTGATGAGCTAGTGTTTTGTGATAATTTGGAGGGAGTGTCAATGAGGGAGGGTGAATATAAAGGTAATATAATGAATGTGTCTAAGAATGACTCATTTGGTGGTTTGAATTCAATTCTTGGCAACAAATTGGATCCTCTGGAAGATGGGAGAAGCTATAAGGAGGAGAACATCGATGGATGGGTACTTTATAACTCATTTCTCACACTACCCTATGGTTACTTCCATGTTTCAACTATGCTATATATATATATGTCTCAATTTCTTTGGTTTGGAATTGCCTCTAGTTGGGTCTAAGTCTGGTGATAGTTTATTCATTGGGTAAGGGAATTGGTTTGAGCCCAAGAGATCAACTTATTTGGGATCTAGCTTCTCTCACTAGTCTAGATGACCCTAATTTTAGTGGTCATCCAATTGATGTTACATTTCTTAGTTTATTTTCTTCTTGTTCTTCTCCATATCTATGTATTCTACGAGTTTGTGCATTCTAGTTAGATTCCTCCATCTAGTCTAAGGAAAGTTTCAGGGGAGCTAAAAGGACTAGGATTTTTCTTTCACCTTCTACACCTTAGGAGGTGTGGTATGTGTGGAATTTGAGGTGCTATTGGATTTTTGAATTGAGGTGTTTTGTAGCTTCTTTGTTTAAGGGGGTTCAATGTGGTTTGGGTGTTTACCCTTTCTCGCAGAATTTAGTTCTCTAGTATGCATACAATTTCATTGAGCTCCAATTGACTAAGCTAGTGTCTTCACTTTATGGCTTTAAAGTGATATGGTTTGAGGGACATATATGGTACTGGTGGTTTGTTTTTTTATGGTATTGTGCTATTATATTGCTTCCATTGATTAAAATGTCGTGTTAACACATGCACAATCATCATGGGGGTGGAGGCCATCACTAGTAGATCTGGTCACGAGCTAAGATACAAGCTCAAAAAGTAGTAGTTCCCTAACACTTTGCAACCTCTCCTACAACCCAAGAGGAAATTTAGTGGATGGTGAGACAATTTCATTAGGAACAATAGGCATATTTATATACAAAATTACTAGATGAGATCACCCATTGGCTCCCTGACACTGGACACACTAGGGGAAGGAGAAACTAGTATATGCATGATATTAGCCTCTATTAGTAGGAAAAATATTCTAAGTTAAGTACTCAAGGAGAATCACAAGGAAAAGAATGCTAGCATCTCTTTCATTAATGATATTCAACAAAAGAAATGGAAAATGTAGGATTATTTGGATAGGAAAGAAGCTTGAGTAACACGTATCGAAAAACATATTTAATTTGAGTTCAAGCATGTAGTTCCACCTAGTATGATTACAAAGAACCTAGCTCATGTTACCTCATCTAACTCCTGATATGGTTGTAACCCCTAGTTATTTGACAAGAAAATTACCTTCTATTTGTATAGTCTTTTCTACTCTATTTTTATCTTTGGTATTTGGAAAAAATTAGAATTATTACATAATAACCAGTAAATCTAGTTTCCAGTGTGGTAGAGTGAGGGTAGTATTTTTTGAGAAAAAATTTTCAATGGATGAAAATGATGTAGGAAGGAAACACAATCAATTTACGAATAATAATAATAATAATACACACAAAGAAATATAATATAAAGCATAGTAATATGGTGAAAATCCAACTTCATCTAATAAATGAAATTAAAAAAGTATTGTAGAATACAAACTAGCTAGAATGGTAGCAACTATCTCAAAATAGAGAGAGATGGTAGCTACAGGCATTCACAAAAGTTTTACAACAGGGTGAAAGAATGGATTTTTAACATAAAGAAATAATCTTATAGGTCGAAAACCGTAAGCTTAAAATAAAAAATGAAAAAAGGTTTGCAAACCCTGAGATGGTTATTTGGTACACTAACTTTCCTGAATTGCAAGAAAACATCATTTAGGGCCTCAAAATGACTCCATAAGTTTGAGACCAAAAAATCATAGAGAAAATTCCAAGAATATAGAGAACCATTGAGAAAATGGAAGAGGTTGGTGGCTACCGATATCCACTTGGATCTCCTCCATAGTCAAGCTCACTAACATCAAATCAAATAAATCTTGCATAATTTTATCATAATAATGCATTGGCAAGTACTGCTACTAGAAATAATTATTGAATTATGTACTACTACTAGACATATTTATTGTACCCCTTGTAAGCAATTTTCCTTAAATTATTAATATTCTTTACCTGCTACAATTAGTCCTGCCACATAGAAGCCTTCCCCTAAAGATGATATGTCGTAATAATTTCTTCCGAATTTGATTAATAATTGCATAGCTAAAACAAATTTCATGCCTAAATGTTATGTTTCATCATCTTCACCTTTCCTATGCTCTCCTTTTAATGTTCGTGGATTAAGTTTCCTAATTTATCGTTGTAAACTATCTCAGTTATCCCTTCTCCTTTGATGTTTGACATGAGGCATATTTGGGATGATATTTAATTATGAAAATGCATATTTTATTCTAGATGAATTTCTATGGTAATGGTGATGTCTTCTAACACTTGTTGATTATGTAGATATGTTATGATAATCCTTCCTATAATGAGGCATGGGTATTATTACATCTCTTATACAGGTTGAATATCTTATGTTAGAACCTTTTCTACTTTACATCTACATATTATTCCGGGCTAAGGTAGGTAGGCATTTATTTGAATCTGCTCCTCCTAAGCCCATATCAATTTTTCATTTTTTACACTATAGATATACACTACTTTCTACATGACCTTCATTGTCTCAACCAAATTTATAGACTTCATCATATTTCTATGTCCCTTGTACTATGCTTTTCAATTTCGTGGGATGATATTTAGTCTACTAATTTCATCTTCATATAGGATTATTTGGACATGCTAAAATCTCGAGTACTAGAAAAACATATTTAATGTGATTTCAAGCATGTATTTCCCCCTGGTAAGATTACAAATAACATGGTTTATATGACCTCATATGACTCCTCATATCATTATAACCCCTATTTATTTCGTCAATAAAGTACTTTCTATTTGTATAGTATTTTCTACTCTCTTGTTATTTTTGGTCTTTCGAAAAACTTGGAACTATTACATAATGACCAATATATCTAGTTTCCTCTATGGTAGAGTGAGGGTAGTACTTTCTGAGAAATGTTTGTCAATGGATGACAATGATGTAATGTGATTTTGGAAGGAAATACAATCAATTTACAAATAATAATAATAATAATAATACACATAAAGAAATATAATAGAACACACAATAATATGGTGAAAATATAGCTTTTATTAATAAATGAAATAGAAAATTATTGTATAATACAAATTTTCTAGAATGGTGGTAACTATCTCATAATAGAGAGACTTGGAAGCTACACAAATTTACAAAACTTTTTACAAGAGGCCAAAAGAACCTATAGGTCGAAAACCATAACCCTAAAAGAATAAATGTGAAAGGGTTTGCAGACCCTGAGGTGGTTATTTGGTACATGAACTTCCCCAAATTGCAAGAAAACATTGTTTAGGGCCTCAAAACAACCTGATAATTTTGATACCAAAAAATCATAGAGAAAATTTCGAGAAGATAGATAACCATTAAGACAATGGAAAAGGTGGGTGGACATCGATATCCACTATAATCTCCTCCATAGTTAAGCTCCTTGACCTCCAATCAAATAAATATTGCATAATTTTATCATAATAATGCATTGACAAGTACTGCTAATAGAAACAATTATTGATTTATGTACTACTACTAGATATTTTTCTTGAACTCCTTGTAAGAAATTTCCTTTAAATTTTTATTATTTTTTACCTACTACAATTAGTCCCGCCACATGGAAGCTTTCCCCTAAACATGATATTTGGTAATCCTTGCTTCCAAATTTGATGAATAAATATATAGCTAAAAAAATATTCTCATGCTTAACCATTATGCTTCATCATTTTCACCTTTCTTATTCTATCCTTTTAATGTTGGCGGCTTAAGCTTCCTATGTTCTCCTTGTAAACTATCTGAGTTATCCCTTCTCCTTTGATGTTTGACATGAGACATATTTGGGACAATCTTTGATCATGAAAATTGATATGCTATTATAGATGAATTTCTAGGGGAATGCTGATGTCTTCTAACACTTTTTTATTATGTAGATACCCTATGATCATCCTTCCTATCATGATGCATGTGTATTATTACATCTCTTATGCAAGTTGTATATCTTGTGTTAGAATATTTTCTACTTTACATTTATAGATTATTCAAACACTAAGGTAGGTAGGAATTTATTTGAATCTTCTCCTCCTAAGCCCATATCATTTTTTTTATTTTCTACTCTAGATCTACTATATTTTCTACATGATCCTCATTGTCTCAACCAAATCTATAGACTTCATCATATTTCTATGTCCAGCGTACTATGCTTTTAAATTTCATGGGATGCTATTTAGACTACTAATTTCATATTCATGTTTATTAGAACCTTGGCCCTCCTCGATATCTTTAATCCTCATACTGAGCTTGATCTTTTTTATTATAGCCCTAATTATACAAAATGTGCATGCAACAATTGTTATTATAAGGTATGCATATTGTAAAAAAATTCATTAATTGAGCTGCAAGTCCTTCTTCATTGCAATTCATGAAGAACACAAATATACTAATGAAAATTCTAAGCCATTTAATAGTAATTTCATTTGACTAAACTTTCTAATGACTATAGTCATGTCTCATTTTGATTCTTTTGATAAAATTTACATCTTTATGATATTTTATATTTCTTCTAAACTATGTCGTCTTCTTGTTGATATAATCTAGTTAGAGGCCAACTTTTACCACTAGCAAAATAAAGAAGAACTAACAAACATTTTATATTGCATGAAAATAGTATCCGTAATTGTGAGTACCTAACAACTAATCTTAGAAATTTGATGCTCCACTCATTTCCTACATCAATCTAGAATTATCATCTTTTCCCCTTTGACATATTCTCTATGCTTAAATTTTTTAGTGAAAATTATTATCTCTGAAATCGAGCAAATGTAGGAGAACATCAATAAGGAAAAGCTTCTTGGGTTATTGAGAAGGTAAAATATTAAATCAATATCATTTTCTAGAATCATGATCTCTTGTCCATTTCCCTCATACAAAAATCCCAAAAATCTCCAAAGTGCCCTGGAATACTCGATTTTTTTCTATTTTTATTTCTCCATCCTAGACCACTTGGAAATTTTCCAATTTATCCAAATATTTTCTTCATGTCTACTTCCATTACTTGTTTTAAGAATTTCATTAGCAACAAGGCCTCTACCAATTTGGAGTACCATCCTATTTTCATAAACCACTAAGTTGCAAACTTTTTCTAAACAAGAGTAGAATTGGCCATTGGTGTTATGAAATATTGTTGTAGACCTCACTATACATCTACCATGAAATTTCATCTAATTATGAGCTTTTCTTCTCATGTTATGACCAAAATAAGATTTTGTCAATAGATTTCTTTTATTTCTTACATATCATCATCTTACTAATGTGGCAACCTAGTTGATGTGGCATACTGTGTGGCCACTATTATAGCCCTAATACCCACCTATTATCCATTAATTGGTTGTGTCACCATCCTCCTTTTAATTTTTTTTGGAATTCAAAATATTTATTCCATTAGTGAACTAAAAATTTCTTCCATTAGCAATCTAGAACATTCTTTCACTCATGAATCAAATCTTTCTTCCATTGGAAAATCCAAAAAATTGTCTCACCATCCAACTATAGAATTCGACTCATTATAAAACTACAAAAAATTTCTCATTCTCAAACTTCAAAAAGAATCTCATCAACAAACCAAAAATTGTGTACATCAGTGAACTAGGTTTTCCTTCAACAAACTAATTTTTCACATTGGAAAACTCAATAATTTTTCTTAGCTAACTTAGTAATTTTGTTCCTATGAATTTAATAATTTTCTTCGATGAAGTCAATGATATCTCTTCCATAACCATAATATTTTTTTTTAACAATTTGAAATAATTGTCTTTGGCAAACTAAAATAAACTTAGAAAATTTTAGCGCATTTAGAGATCGATGTAGACTATGGATTTCGAGATCACGCGTGATCTCGACCATGGGTAAGTATATTTTATTTTTGAAGGAAATTTTATATAGGGCTTCCATGAAAGCTATATAGTTAACCTTTCATGATCAAACAACCTTTTTTATTCCAAATTAGCATTGTTTTTTTTTGTTGACTAGCAGAATCGGCAATGGCAGTGGTATCATACTCGCGTTACATGAGATCGAATCCAACCAGTGGCCACTATAACGTCTAGGAGGAACTGCCCAGCCCGCAAGAACGGCCCTCGGTTAAGACGATACTGGAACTCTTGACCTGCACAGTGGCACAGACGACTTAGCAAATCGTCTGCTAGCCACAAAACCAAACCTCTGCGGGCAATTCCAAATTAGCATTGTTACACCAAATACATGTGGATTTTATCCAGAAATTTGGGATTTCAATCCAATTTTACCATTTTTGTAAATTCAATATAACGGAAATCTATACAATAACAAATTTTCATATTCATTTAGATACTTGTCCCATATAATCCTGATATCAAAACCTTCACTCTCATACCACTATATGAAATACCTAGTACCTTCAAAATTCCACCAAAGATACTAGGTACTCAAAATTCTCAATAATAAACCAAATCACAATAACTATAATACCAAATTTTAAAATAAACATGTGCAACATGACGAATACACTCATGCAACTATCAATGAAAACTCTAGTAAAAAAAATACAATATATCAAAACCTTCACTCTCATACCACTATGTGAAATACCTAGTACCTTCAAAATTCCATCCACTCTATGAAATACCTAGTACCTTCAAAATTCCACCAAAAATACTAAGTACTCAAAATTCTCAATAATAAACCAAATCATGATAACTATAATACCAAATTTTAAAATAAGCATGTGCAACATGACGAATACACTCATGCAACTCTCAATGAAAACTCTAGTTAAAAAAAATCTTAAGCCTACGTGACACTTACGTGACACTTAAGCACACATACATGTAATAAAATGCAAATGAAAAATAGTGACTATCAATGGGAACTCATTTAGAAACAAATTGTTTAAGCATACATGACATTTAAGGGCACATACACGGAATAACTTGAGGTGGAAAAATATTGACTAGAAACGTACCTCGGTAAGTGATTACACAACCAACTATAGATTTGTTAGACTTTCCACCGAACCAGGCATCATTGCGCCAATTATGATCCACTTTGGTGAAGAATGTTGAGGATGGTGATGTTGGGTTGCCAACAAGTTTTAGGTTTTGAATGTCAACTAAGCTAATATCAATAATAAATTTTAATTTTCAACAACTAACAACAAATCATCCATTTAAAGTTTATGAGATGCATATTAAGTTAATTTTTTAATATAAATAGCATTTCACAAAATAAATGTGTTCCATCTAAATTTTGATAAAGATATCATGTACGTACCTAATTAGTATAAAAATTATTTTAATATCTCTACTCAATTCAATACAAATAACCAACACTGGCATTGTTTTCATCGTCAGTGGAATGTTACACTCTCTATTGAATTCAACAGAGAATCACATCTTTCACATTTGTAGACCGATGTCCAAAGTGTGTGAAATATGTTGATAATTGCTACTTCTCAAAAATATATGAAATACGTAATTGATATTGTTAGTGTGTAAAATATGTTGATAATTGCTACTCCCAAATTTATAGAGAACAAAATGCTGAAGTGAACTAGTTATCTAAATAAGGTTGCAGATCATCTTTGAATATGATTCATTTCCAGGTAATTTTCAATGACACCTTTGTATGGGATGGACAAGTACTGGAAATATGAGGTGATCTCTTTACTTCGTTTGTGTTTGTGGAGAGTTGGCTTCGCTTTATTAGATGAAAGATACTGGTTTTTTGTTACTGCTCTGTAATGTACTATATTTTATTTTGGGTTGCAATATTTGGTCATCATATGATAGAAAAGGGGTTGGAGGAGGTTTTTTTCCTAATCTGGGTTGGAGGAGGTTGACATCATCATTTTATTGTATCTTTCCGTTATCAAGATATCAGATATATTGTATAGGCGCTTGAAGGGACGATGTCGTTGTTAGACCCATGCATATCATAAATTTTCATTTATGAATGAAATTTTTTCTCTTTTCTCCTGAAAAAAATGTAAATGATATTGTTAGATGATCCAGATTTGTTATTATTGGGTCGTTTTTCCATGTAAAATGTCATAATTTCGATAATTGATTTTGGTTGTCTTAGGAATATATATTTTCTTAATAATTAAACTTCTAAACAATTAAAGTTTAAGTCTGGTACCATGTTATAAAGTTTAATTTCAAAGTTTCCACTAATAAAACTAAGTATAGTACTGATTAGATTTTATAGTAATGGGGTTTTATATTAATGATCCTCTTGAAGTCAAATAAATTTAATTTTTTTGGTTCATAGGAATAAATGTACAATTTTCTTTTAGAGTTGATGTGAATATATGTATTATTTAATTTTAAACTAATAACTAATAAATGTTATAAATTAATAAGTAATAGATGATAATATGTTATTGGAAAATATTTTAAAATGGAAAGATTTGGTCCATTTTTAAGTGATAAGATAAATCTCATCAAGGATTTTTAATTTGTGCAGTGTGACTTTGAATATTTTGTTTTTTAGGTTGGCTTTGAATATTTTATCTATCCATGGTATATTAAAAATTTTCGAGTTCAATGAAATGTAATTTTAAAGTTCTAACATTTGAGTAGAAGTTATAAGGATAATGATCATAACTTCAAAACTCAAATTAAAAAACAAAAAAATTACAAGTTACAAACTTACACAATAGATTCAAAATTTAGATAGTAGAGAAAAAAAAATAGTATTTATACTTTAAATGATCATAACAAAGAGTTAAGTTACAAGATTGAATACTCAAGAAATAAAAATATGGATGTTAATCCAAAATAATACATAATGTGGATTCCAAATGGCCAAATGCCTAAAAGTAACCAAAAAGGGTGTCTCTCACTCAATACCCATAGTAGCATGAAGGCTCAAGATACTCATAAATTTATATATTTTGCATCAATGTTATCCAAAAATAGCATAATCTTTACTTCGTTCTCCCTCATCATCATTACTACTTATAACTAGAACTCGTGTCATTTAATAGTAACTTTACCACTATTGGATCCAGAGATAGACCATCCACCTCCACATCAATATGGGAAGCATCTGCAGGATCTAAATCCAACCATGTTTTCAATCCACATAAATACTCAATTGCTTTCCTAGTAAGAATGCAAAGACTATATGCACATAAGCTACTTTTTTCACTCTTGTAGAGTCCTATGCAAGTGGATACAACTATATGTGGACCATTTCATCTTTGCATGTGAGGAATTAGTAATCTAAGATAGTAAACACATGCCCAAAATGTGGATTTATAGAGATTTGCCTCTATACATCCTCCACCATCCCGTGTGACTTCTTTGTGTCAATCCTAATCAATCTTTGTTTGCAACATTAGAGAAAGTGGGTCTACTAAGCATTGCGAAGTCAAGGAATTGTTCATGAATTGAAGTTGCTCCAAAGTATATACCTTTTAAACGGAATCAACAAATCCTTGTTTCTCTTCATGATCGTATATTAGTGAAATCCACCTTCCCTTTCTGCATAACGCTTTGGATTAAGTGCATCAGTAATGTCACTGAAGATATGTGCTTAGTTTTCTACATATATTGCCAATCAAATTTGGATTTCATTGAAAAAATAAAAAGAGGGGTCCCTTTGATGCGTGATCAACTTGACCTCTCCAATAATGATATCAATTGACTCATATATTTCCCCTTCAGAATCATATATTTCCCATCAACCCAACAAGCACCACTACAACATTTTCCTTACCTTCTTTCCCTAATCAATTTTTTATTCCCCCAACATATACCACTTAGAGTGTATAATAGTGGCCTTTAGAGGTTGTTACACCTCTATCATATGGTTAAAAAGAACAATATAGGTAGAATATTTGGAATCTATTAGTTTCAAGAACTATTTTTTTTCATACATCATGTAAATATATGGAGAGGCATGGTGGTTGAAAATAAAATTTGTTCCTCTGTTGCATTAAAAAACAACGTACGTAATTTAACATTTTTTCCCAATGTATTCGAGTGCATTATTTAAAGAATGCACACAACGAGTCTAAAATATATTTTGATACCTACTTTGAATCATTAACATTTCAGACATGCAAGCCAATCTAACATCTATAATAACTTGAACTACATTTATAGGACCAATATCCTAGATTGTATTCTTGAATACCTCAAAATGGAATGTTTCATTCTTTATCTTTCCAATACAATAAATTTCCCTTAAGAAATAGGGCATGCTTGGGGAGGTGACAATGATGTTCAAAAATGGCCTTTGTTAAATGTTTTTCCATCTATCAATGAAAATGGAACACCCTTAAAGAACCCATAATTTTCTAAGGCCTTCTATCAGCCCTTGTATCCTTGAGACCCATCTATATAATAAGTGTCCTTCATTTAATTGTCACAAGGGGGTTGATATGATAGGTCAAAAATGATTACTTTCCTTGTCATCTCTTTGTAGAGAGGAGAATGGGTTGCATTAAATGATATCCCATTTGCCAAGAAAAATTCAACTACTACATCCTCTACCTCCTACTTCCATTGTGTATTAAACACTTATATAACAAAAAAATTGTTGTTTGAAATTTTGTTAGTAGAACAACCTCCAACCCAGCTTGAATCAAATTCAATATGGTCATTGGTTGCTCCTTGGGAGGAGTCAATTGAGCCTAGAACTCTTAGTTTTTTTAAATAGAAATATTATCATCTTCTTTGTCTCTACAATAATAGTACCACCCACGGAAGCCATTAAGTCTAGTCATTTCAATTATTTTCTCTAATGAACAGGGGCATAATTTTACTTCATCCCATAGAATAGCAAATAGATGATGATAAACGCTAGTATACTTATCCTTAAATGAATGATTGCAAAGGTTCAAGAATCATTATTCTAAACTACCACTATTTTTGTTCTCATTTTCGGTGAACTTTTTTACAAATTGCAACAATAATTTCTTCACATTGATGGCATTGAAACTTGTGTTTTAAATGGACTCAAACATTTAGGGAATATTTTAAGGATGAAAATTTATATTAAAGTTTAGGAACTTTGGTGAATCTTACTAGTCAAGAAAATTTATTTTATGTTTAAGACTTTCTATGCTTGCTTTTAAACACATATTGGGTAAAAAACAATTATTGCTTTTAGCAATTTTATTAAGCCTAAAAAAATGACTAGACTTAGTTAAAGTTTTTACTGAGTTGATAAAACATTTACAAGGTAATCGAAATATTTTTTACAAAGTTTTTGAAATACCATCAACTAAAAAACACATAGTTGAATTGACTATAATATCATGCATGAAAAAAATTATATATATAATATATATATATATAATATATATATATATATATATATATATAATATATATAATTGTTTCATGCATGATATTATAGTCATTCAACCTATGTGTTTTTATATATAAATATATATATATATAATATAGAAGATATATGGGGTTATATTATAATACTCCCTCTTAACATTGGGACTTAACATTTCCATGCATGGTATGTCTCTATGAAAGATTAAAATAAATTATTTTATAATTATATTTCATATAATTTTTGCTTAATAATTAAGAGATAATCCTTCATGCATATATTTGTATTTAAACAATTACAATAATTAATTTTTAATTATATTTGATGTATTGTACACTTGGCTTAACATCAACACATAATCATACAATTATTTCGAAAAATTAGAATACTTATTTTATAATTATCTTTGATTTCTTACATAGATGAATTCCTCAATTTTTCCAAATTGTAGATGAATCTTGTGATGCTTATAACCACAACCAAACTATTTTATAATTTTTAAAGGAAATTATATATATGGATTCCACGAAAGCTATATATTTAAATTTTCATGGTCAAGCAACCTTTCACATTCCCAATTAGCATCCACAGACCTAGATACATTTGTGGTTTCATCTAAAAATTGGATATTTCACTACAATTTTACCATTTTATATAGGCAAAAACTATACAACAATAAATCTATCAAATTCATGTTGAAATTTGTCTCATACAAGCCTAATATTGAAACCATCACTCTAATACCACTATATGAAATACTTAGCACCCTCAATACTCCACCAAGGACGTAACGATACTTGAAATTATCATTGATAAACCAAATCACAATAAATATAATATTGAATTTTAAAATGACCACATGAAACATGATAAATATAGTGATGCAATTATCAGTGGAAAAAAAAAATAGAAGCGATTTTTTTAAGTGCACACAATATTTAAATACACATATATGTGTTGGTTAAGCACAACATTAAGATAATAAATGAAAATAGTGACTATAAACTTATTTTTTTTAATTATTACAGAACCAAATATGTATATGTTAGACATTCCACCATACAATAGGTACTTTTTCACCAATTATCTTTACAATAAGCCTCCCCTAAGTTAAGACTATGAGTCCATAAGGATGAACATACTCTGGTTATTGGCTACAATCCACACAGGTAATCTAATACCCAATAAATCCATATTGACATGATCTACAACAACTTCAGCCACCTAACTCTCTCCTCTATCAATATTCACCGCCCAAGGGATATGATTTCTTTCTCTATACCATAGTCTCTCATACATAATCCATTCCATTTAGGGTTATAACATAGAATAGTTAAGAATATCTCAACTAGGGTCTCCAATAAATGCATTTGCAAATGGATTTCTCACCAAAACCTTTGCATGGGTTCTCAGTAGTTTCTTAAGAATTCTCACCATAACCTTTACATAGATTCTTGGCTAATCTCTCAACAATAATATCTTATAGGCATAAAATCCTAGTTCTCAGCATAAATCATACCTTTTTCTCCACACATCCCATATTAATACCCCTCTTTCTTAGCATAAAGGATATCTTCCTCTCTATATAAATCATAGCTTTTTCTCTACACATGGCCTATCGCTAACTCTCTATCTTATCATAAAAATATGTTTTACTTTCCTCTCTCTATACAAAATCCAATGCTCTTCATTTCTTTCCCACACATGTTAGTGTTGATGGATAAATCCTTCTTGCAGATAAGCTTGATCCTCCAAGGACTAACACCTAGACCTAGAACAAAACAAACAATAATAGAAAATTTCCCCTAAATTTGGCATGATAAAAGTATACACACACAATAATGAGATGAGTGTTTCGTACCTTGTTAAATGATGTTTTTCCCTGCTAAATGCGTGTAACCTATAGCTCCTAGCTTTGTTAGTATTCCTTGCGAACAAGAAACCCATAGATAGAAAAATCAAATTAGGGAATGAAGCGTAAATATATAAATATGATTCAAAAAGAGACATGTACACTTGATCAAGGAGATATGTAATATAAACATAAAATGTAGACAATGTTTATGGAAAATAAATGTATCTTTGTATTAAAAATAAAAGGAGTGATTAAAACATAAGCCTTGATGTTGTGGATATCTTCCCAATTTGTTACTTCATTCTAATGCCTTGCCTTCAAAGTCCTTATAGTTGAAACATGGGAATTTTGAGTAGAATTTCACTAAGCTCCTCGGAATTTGACTAGCCATTCTAATGAGAGATGGTTCTAATTGTAATATTTTGTAAGGATAGGAGGATAAGGGATGGAGGTTGAGATCAAACAAGGTAGCAAGGTTGAGCTAGATCCAAACTACTCAAAGGTGATGCCATCGATGAGGCGTCTAGAATAGAAGATGCTCATACTATTTTTATTTTAGCCTTTGTTAAAAGACTGTCATACCTCTTGAACTAGAAAAGTGTGAGAGTGTCATAGGTCAAGAGTTATACACAATGAGACTACCTAGTGACATCATACATAATTATGGTCCCACCTACGACACCCTTTAAAAATTAAGGATTTTAAAGGAATTTTCATAAGATTATTATCTTCCCAAGTGAGTTTCTCTTCCAAATTATTCAGGTGTTGATGGAAATTATGCTTTAGATTATGAAGGATAGGGGTATAACATAATTTTTTATAACTGTGTGAAAATAACCTGTAATAGAATGCCCTATAAAGTATGAATTCGGAAGAGGGGTGATGACTAAAGTATTTAATCATGCAAAAGCCATCAAAACAAGACATCAATTGTTTGGGAACCTCCCAATAATAATCAATGAATTACAATTCAATAATATCATAGGATCATCTCTAAGGTAAGAATTCCCATACAACATGCAAAGATCCATGCCAAATGAGGAAGGTCATGGCCACCAACATACATCATGGATCTATGCAAAAATCGTAATAGTCAAATAACTCCATCGCAACCTGGTCATAACGAATAGGGTGTAGGGTCTTCATTTGTATCAAGGAAAAGAATGAACATAGCCATGTGCACAAATGTGTTGAGGTTGAACATGGTAGAGATTTCCTGATTATGAGATGATGATGAAAACTGTTGATAGATGCAAAAGGAACCACCAATAATGACAATGGCCCTTAAGGAACTTAAATACATTTTATGGAGTGTGAACAATTATTTGAAGTTGAACACCCATAAACTCAATCGATCGAAGGTCAATGAGGTAAAATTATTGTCAAAGGTAGGGAAACTTGCCATTAAGGAATGCAAGGTCCAAGCTACTAGATGGTTTCTAAATCAACTTCCCATATAATGTGTTGAAGTCGATAGGAAGTGATTTTTCACAAGAGGGCCTTGATTTATTCCACATCAATGACATGAAACAAGTATAAAAATATGACATGGAATAGAGCATAGAGTGATTTAGGACTAACTTAGGGATGACCGACGTGATAGAAGACTTTAAAAATTGTAAAAACTGGCTAATTCAGATAAGGATGACATGATACAAGGCTTAGGAACCTAAAATAGGTTGAACTTCTCTTGAATATGTTAACAATATGACAATTTCCATGGCAACACTAACTCAAAAATTGGATCATGGACTAAATTGTAAGACTTTTCAAAGGGGTATGGTCAATGATAGATAATTGGATTTCCCAACCTTCACATAAGGAGCGAAAGAGTCTCATCATCATTATAACTTGCCACCATATAAATTGGATATACAGTCCCTTCCAAAATTACCCCCACCATTCTTAGAATGTACCTCCTAATGTTTATGTGAGCTTGAGGAGGAAAATATATCCCTAAAACTATAAGTTCATCCTTAGGATGTGTCCTTTGGGGTAGTTTTAACAAACCCTAGGAAGGAAATGGTTCAGTCTCAATCTATATATGGGTCCTTAGTTGTTTAATTTTTATGATTCTAGTGAAGTTATCAGTTGATGATGTTTCCATATTTAGAGAGTTTGAAAAGACACAAAGGGAAAACTCCTATAATGTTGTTTTTCATAATTTTATTCTCTTAAGGCTGAAAAGGATAAATAATACAAATGAAAATTTCTTTAGCCATGATTAACCAAAGTAATATTTTTTTTTTTTAATTAGTCTATCAGTCTGGAAAAGGGTTAAACTTATAGTGAAGAGGTTCCCTTTCAAATGTTTTAATGAGTATCAAAGGAATCAAGTTCACTGGGAAAATTTTCAAATTTAAAGAGTCTAAACAATTTTTAACGAAAACTTCCATGATATTATTTTTCAAAATTTTAATGATTCCAAAGAAGTAAAAATGTATACTCACACGAAATGTTATGTTTTAAAGTTCAAACAACTTTTTTTCTCACTAGACACTTAAAAATAATCACATGTGCCAAGAAATAAATAAAATGATATATAATCTAGGAAAATTGAGTAATAACGGTAAAATAAAATAATTATAAATGCTTTAACTCCTTGTAAAAAAAAATGGTAGAACTTATTTTATTTTCATCATTTGTATTTACCAATTTCAGAGTGAAAAAAAACCCATTTCAACCTTGAATTTCAAGGAATTATTTTTGGCTAATTTGTGGATGATCTTCATCGTCATTTATTCCAAATAAGAGACCTTGTACTACTCTTCATTTTGACAATTTAATTTTTTAATTTTGTTGATATTTTGGCATGTTTTATCTTCATTTTTTGGAGAAAATTTCACCATCTAGGTATCCCACGAGTCTTGTATCAAGAACTATGATAAAATATAAATATTGGATATCCAAAATGGAGAGGGTATGATACTATTACATTGCCTATAAAAGGATGGTTGTGATAGGTAGAAAATAAAATTATTTCCTTGTTTTCTAAGAAGGAAAAATTAGAAGTTTATTGGGATAATGTATTTTTCCTTTGTTTCTAACTTGCTATTATCATCACCAACTGTTGTGGTCACAGTGAGAAGGTTGTTTTGTATGATTTATTTGATAGATTTGTTAGCATGTGTTGTTTGTTTTTCCATTTAGCAGACCTTAGGTTGAGTTTGATGGCAACAATTGTGGAGTTTCTCAATCAAGGAAACCCTTTTAATGGGATCCTAGTCTTTTTACTTGTATTGGAAATACTAGTCCTCCTTATATGGCTATGTTTTTCCCTTACAAATAAGGATGATCTCCCAAGGCCTAACACGCAGACCTAAAACAAAACAAACAATAATAGATAACTTTACCTAAATCTACCATGATAAAATCATAAATGAAAAACAATGAGATAAGTGCTTTGTACCTTCTTAAAGGATGTTTTTCTTGCTAGTTTCTTGTAATCTTTAGCTCCTATCTTTATCCCTATTCCTCCCGAATAAGAAACCCATGAATAGAAAAAACAAACAAGAGATCAAAGCACCAATATACAAATATGATTCGAAAACAGGCCTATACACATGATCAAGGAGATATGTAATAAAACCCTCAAATGTAGACAATGCTTATGTGAAATAAATGTATCATTGTATCAAACATGAAAGGAGTGATTATAACTTGAGCCTTCATGTTGTGGATCTCCTCCCCATGTGTTTCTTCATTCCAATGCCTTTCCTTCAAAATCTTGTTTGGAATAATACTGAGAATGGGGCTAAATCAATAACTTCTTCTTTTCATACTCTGATTTATATACGCTACTTCAATGAAGATAACTCGCATTTACATGCAACTGCCTTTAAGGAAACCATCGTATATTGAGTGAGCTTATGATTTAGTTAATTCATCATATGTTAATCTTTCATCAGTGCATCAATACTTTATTAACCCTATAAATAGTAACCATGTGCAGTAATAACAGAATAAACCATCACACATGAACACCAATATTTAAGTTGGAAACACAAGGCGGGACAAAAACCACCTAATGTTGTCTTCCTTTAATATAAGAAAAACTTGCTCACAATCTTGTACTGGTGCAGACTCATACCAGTATGCAGGCACCCACCTATAGAAGGATACAACCTTCTCTCATTCTCCATCTTCTACTAGAAGGGAGCTACAACCCCATAGCTCTTGTAGTAGCCCATCCTTTTACCAGTACGTAAGTGTTAGCATATAGAAGGCTCCAACTTTCACTTGTTCTCCAGCTACTACAGCAAGGGAGCTCCAACCCCATGGATCTCGTACTAGCCAATCCATTTACTAGTACGTAGGCATCGGCCTATACAGGACTCAACCTTCACCTATTTTCCCCCTACTACTAGAAGGGAGCTCCAACCCCTCACTCTTGTACTGGCTGATATGTTTACCAGTACGTAGGTGCCAGCCTACAGAAGGCTATGACCTTCTCTCTTCCTCCAGGGACCACATTTCATAAATTTTTAGACTGGATACTCCTTGAACACAACACCATAATCTAAAGGCCTCGTTTCATCAAATTTTCATACTAGACCCATTAGCAACATTGAAGCTCAAAATTAATCTCCATTGCAATACAACCAATCACTGAAAAATACATCACCATTGAAGCAAATCACAATCAATCAATCTGAACATTCAAAACATTATCACCAGAACACAAAGCAAAAGCCAGAACTCTGTATCAACAACTAAAACCAACTACAACTTCAAACATCATATTTCATAATGTATATGCTACTTTGAAGTGTCAAACCAACATGTATACACACTTTTTATAAAGTGAACCAGTGTACAAATATGCAAATACTTACTTATAGCTTCGTTGCAACTCTAAACTTCAATCATGCCCAGATCAGAACATTTATACTATAAATCATGTGTTAGCATTTAGATCTAGACTATCCATGATCATACCACATAATGATAATTCATTTCAGGTCTTATGATCTTCATCCATCAATAGATCTCATCCATCATCAACCACTAAGGTTCCTCCTTCATTCAGATCAACAAAAGCACCAGAAACCCATAACATGCATATCTTCTTTTGATCTAACTCTTCATAATATATTCATTCCTTGCACACCTTGGCCTAATGATCTTCTCCTCCTTATATAGTTTTATGCATTTCTCAATACCTCGAACCAAAACCATTTAGGACCCGTGGTATTCTTGGGCATGATCAAATAGTTGTTAGTCTACTCAATATTGTTCGCTAATACCATTGTATTGACCCCTGGTATTGTCTCTCTTGAATTTCTTTATTTTTCCAACCTGTAAGCACTTTTCCTCTTGTGGGAGTGTGTGTATACGTATACGCTCTTTTTGTTGTGTGGACCTACATGTACATGCTACTTGGGCAAAATGAACCAGCGTATACCTCTCTTTCTTCATTCACTGGAATCTGGTATGTAATCATTTGTTGTTAACCTATTGCACTATGAACTGTCATCTATGTGAGTTGCCATCAAGGACAATGCCTATATCAGAATTCCAACAATCTCCCCCTTTGGACTCGATGACAACAAAAAAACCAAGACACTTCCCCCCTTTGACATCAAGGGAAAAGGGTGGACCATGATATTCTCCCCCTTTGATATACATTATGTTATCCATGCTCCGCCTGAGTACATGCAGAATCTGCAGAGATATGATTCAAAATAATAACATGACTCTATAACCCAATTAAATGAGTATGACCTCCCTAAGACCAATGACTCATACATACATTGATCTCCCAACCAAGTGGGGATACACCAAATTTGACTCATCCACCCAACCAAGTGGGGATATACCAAATGTTTATACATGACTAAAATATTAATTATTACATCATCCTTCTGATGTATAGTGGGGTTACAAATTAGGTCTTCTCATGACCTTTACCTCAAATGATATGCATGAAATTTATAACAAGGAAAAACAATATAAACAAGACCCTTATAGTCATCAACAACTATCATACACCATATATGATCTGCACCATCACCATCTGTTAGTGGCATCAAGATCAATAACCTGTATATGTCCGTTATAAAAAGAGTGATTAGAATCAAAGCAACTATGTGAATCAAGCAATATAAGTATCATCATGTACCAAGGTATTCTATTATAATGCCAACAATGTATTATTAGAAGCATATGCTCCCCCTGAACCTGTGTCATTTGTTCATTATCGGATCTAATCATTTCATTTTTCAGTAAGAATCATCAAGGCATCATCATCAACCAGTTATTCATCAAATTATCAACCGTTTATGAGGACCAAAAATACTTCCACATGTCATCAACAGACTATAACCATCATCAATGAGAACAGAACAGATAATTAATAATTGACTAAACAATATCAGACCCCTTTTCCTGAGTCTCTCCCACTTCTTTTTCCTCAAAACACCATATACGCAACTTTGAAGCTTCTAACTTGCGTATATATGCGACTTGTCTTCATGACAACTGCGTATGAGAATTGGAATTATGAAGTTTCACACTTTCAACTCCCCTTGAGTCTTTCATGTTTGTATATTGTGCTATTCCACGTCTTTCTCGTTATACTTCCTTCTTCTTCCATACCTTCAAGTGTGGTGATGTTTTCTCCTTTTGGTATGTTGGTCAAAATTTGCTCTCGTGTTTTTTTCTATGTGCCCAAACTTCTTACAAGCATAACATCTTATATGTTTCATATTCCCTCCATAGCAGGCAATGGCTTTGTGACCAAACATATTACAATAAAAACAATATCTCTTAAAGTACCTGGAAGTTTATGATCTTTATGTGTGACAGTTATTACCTTGAACGATTCTACTTCTGCATCTAGCTGCAACATGTCAAAAATTTTGACATACAACAATTCAACATTATTGTAGTGTCCCTTCTTGGTGAGATAGCTTTGATGACACTTAGAGAGGGTGGTTTTGATATAATGATATAATATTATGCATGAGAAACATGTATACATGCTTATATGCTATAGACCTAGTTTGGGTCACCTATTTGTTGTGTGCTTAGGATAATATCTATGGTTGTGTGTATAAGAATTGATTTTGGTTAAGAACATATTATTGATATTTTCTCTTTTGGTATCTCATTTTGGCAATATGTGTATGACATGGATGTTGATTCAGGATTGAGACACATACATCCATGGATGATCATGGTTATGTGGAACATATGGTTAATAATGATTTATGGATGATACATGATTTATATGATTATATATGTTTAATCTTGTAATGAGCAAGATGTGGCAGGTACATATTTATTTGCAAACAAGGAGGCTCAAATTATAAATGACTCTAGAAGTCATGATACATGATTTTTATGATTTTATATGCTTAATCGTGTATTGAGCAGGATGGGATATGCAACGTGGTTATTTCCCAACAAGGAAGTTCAAATTTTAAATGGCTACGAAAGTCATTTCTCTAGAACCAAAATGGTTGTGGAAGTCATGCACAATGTTTGGTAAACTGTGACTAAGTCAATTATGAAATTAATTGATTGCTTTGATCGATGAGATTGTGATCTGTGCAGTTTTTGGAACAAGGCCTTACCAACGAACCATCAGATGGGCATGATTTAACAATCAGTACCTTAAGGTGAAGTGTGGAGTTTCAAAGTAGAGTAGATGATAAGCCATGGAAATTAGGGCGCAGAGTCCTAAATCCATGAAAGATAAAGACATGGAATCTTGTATTTATAATAAAATATTTATGGCGTAGAGTCCTAAATATTTAAAAATATCAGGGTTTGGAATCATGGATCTTTAGAGTAGATCAAGGGGTGGAGTCCTTAATCTACTAAGGCACGAAGATGCATGCAATAGGGGTACAAAATCCCTATTCTTTGGAAGAAAAATACCACTAATGGGAAGCTCAAGGATGAATTTCCTTAATAAAACCTCTTTTCTAACAATCCTATAGTGACTTTCTAAAAATAGAAAGTCATGTCTACCATCTCAAGCATGACTTTCCAAAAATAGTAAATCACCTTACATAAATTGGCAATAAAGTATAGTTAAAGGAAAATCACTTAACTTATCATTAATCAATCCTAATCGTTCAATCTCGAATTAATCCTCAGTATTATAAATATTATTAATAATATTATTATCTCTTATGAGACTATGATATTATTATTAAAAGAGAATTACAAGTCATCTTCATCTCCTCAATCTCTTCACATCTCTCTCTTTGATGACTCTCATGGCTCTATGTAAATATCTCTCTTTTAATAATACATTACACTCTATTTTATGCACTCATCAAAGAATGACATATTCCTCTTCAACTCATTAAAGACATGTCATAAAATATTCCTCTTACGCTTTCTTTAATACATAAGTTACACTATCCTTAACTAAGGCATGCATACCTCTCCTTAATGGCATGAGTTACACTCCTCTAAATGTGTTAAACACACACATGGTAGAGACAAAATAGGAAAGATAAGAAGGAGAGTCCCCTTATTATTAAAAAATGATATACATTTATAGTACATGGTGTGACCATTGGATTCATATTCCAAGTGGTTTCTTGGACTCCTTTTGGTTGTTCAGCTTCCACACCAACCCTTAGAGGATTAGGTGTCCAACATTCCCCCCCTTATTCTGAAGGATTATGTATGAGTCTAAGAAGAGAGATGTAATACAAAATGTGCAAAAATGCATGGCAGCACTAAGCTGAATGTGCTCTCTAAAATGTTGGTATAAGGGGAGTGATTTAAGGATGACCACCAACACTAGAATGCTTAGTGTAGTTCCTAAAACTCTTCCAACTCTGGCATGAAGCTCAGGTCTTCTACTAGAGGAAGTGGTCCTGATGTTTTGAAGAGGGAAACCTTCAACTATGAAAGGGACGTCTCACCTCGCATAAAAGGAAGAACTTCAACCTAAAAAGGGAAGTCTCATCCTGTGATGGTTTAAGGATGACCAAAAACTCTAGAATTCTTAATGCAATTCCTAGAACTTTTCTGAAACTAGCAAGAAGCTGAAGTCTTCTGCTAGAGGAAGTGCCCCTAATTCTTTGAAGAGGTATCACTGACTGAAGGCATGCTCAGGGGCATCTTCGTCTCTGGCTACAACTCTGAATCTGGTATGGCAGGTTGTGGCTTAGGTTCGCTTGATGTGGCTTTGAAGCTTGTAGATGACATCATTTCCCCCTTGTCAGATACAAGGTGAGATGATGGAGAAAACTCAAGTGCAAGACTTTTCAATATTTAAGAACAAATCCAGTTGTATGAGTGGAATATCTTCATGGCTGTTGAAGCCCATTGCCAAGAAGTGATCCATCCAAGATTAATCATTGTTCTTGCAGGATGTTTGTTTCTAAAACATATGTTTGAATAATGACTAGTTTTATGATAGTGCTTACATGGATGAAGATCAAAACAATGATCTTTCATATGGCCAACTCGGTCACAGTGTTGGCATTTGACAATCTGTTGTTGTTGCTATGGAAGAGGGGCAGAATTTGGAAAAACTGAAGATGAATTATTATGAAGAAATCAAGCACTCTAAAACCGGACGGGCTTTGAGTAATCTGGAATATGATAGGACATGTCCTTGTCATATCCAAGACCAGTTCCATGCTTGTTGTGGAGAAGCTCTTCCCAAGGTCTGATGATGGGCTTGGGAAGTGCAGACTGAATTTTTGCATCTGCCTGTACAATTGTTGCTTCATTGGGTATTAAATCTAAATGAAATTGCTGCTTATGGGAGTTTGTTTCAATGTTCTGAATAGAAATAGGTCTAGAATGATGACTCCTCTATTTTAATTCTTCTTGTTGAAGCTGAGATTCAAGCTCCAAAAATTCTACCTTTTCTTGTGTATATTGCAGATAGGTTTTAATATCATGGAAAGTATTCTTGTTGATTTTCATTGTATCATGATCAGTAGAATGCATCAAAGTTTTCAAGAATTCTAATACTTCAGTAATTTGAGCCATATTCTCCATTGTCAAAATTATATGTTTTAAAAACTAATCACAACTATGACCCAATGCGGAAAAGTAACACCCACTCACAGTATAAAGACACAACAATATCCTCTATAAATGTGCAAGAATTGACTAGTGTGCAACCAGCAAGCACCAATTACTATAATGCATTCACAATCCATTACATAAGAATAAGAGTTCACTCATGACCAGCATATAGAATGCAGTATGTTCTAACAATACAAACGACTAAACCTTCCTCCACAAAAGACTACTTTTAATTGCCAAAGCAATCATTTCCTTCATACAACCCACCAAACTCTTATGCAGCAGTCGAAGTAACAAGGAATCAAGGCAGTGAAACGTGGATCTACATAGTGAAGCTCTTCTAACCATCAAGCAATAGGACCAGAAAATCCAGTCGCAGCCATGGCAGGTTGTCGAATAGTAGTGATTGTGGGTGTGCTTCTATGGGCACAGAGATTTCGGTGAAAGCGCCCTCGTTGTAGCTTTGGCTTGCAAACTCAAAGAAATTTGATGTGGCTTACGTTAGCAACCACATAAAACATGGCCAAGTTTGAATGGTTTTTGTACAAATGAGTTCTTTGGTTTTGGTTTCCAGAAAATAGCATGGTAGATCCTAGGGTTTTATATATGGTTTAGCTCCATAGTGCCACCCTTTTCTTTCCCTTTTTGAGTACTTTCCACACCAGATCATGTCCAGTTTCAGTATTTTGTTATAGCTCGACAGCTAGACTTAACTGCAGTTCCGTGCTACTTTTACATTGCCATGCTTCAAAGAAGTTGAAAGAATCAAAAACACTCTTTCAAACCCAAATGAGTCAGAAAATTAGCTATACGAGTCATTGAGAATATTGGAGTTAATGCAACTTTCTGTCGACAGTCTAGAGGCAACTGCTATTGGTAGGACAATGAATAGATTAAAGAAACACGGTTCAATGAAAATTCAATCCATCGCAAAGCAGCTAATCAGTGGCTGGAAAGATCTTATGGATGTATGGTTAAAGACTATTGATGATGTTGTTGCGGCGGCTAT
>APFE031186591.1:1143-29015 GCA_000404065.3 Pinus taeda
GAGGACAACACTTTTTGAAGGAGGGGCATGTTAGGCCCCTATACTACTAGTGTAACCCCTTATTATTATTAGTACAACCCCCTTATATTGATGTACCCATGTAGTGCCCATATTGTTACTATTGTGCCCCATAGAAGCCCACTATTGTTATTATTGTGCCCTTACATTATTATTGTTATGTAGGCTCTGATTATATAATAACCCCTTAGACTCCTATATATATAAAGGAGGTCTTTTCATTTGTATCATCCAAGAATTGTTCATTTATGTAATGTAAAGGAGGTTGCCCCCTCGAAGAGGGTGAATTCTAAGGCATTGATCTATCTTTTCTTGAGCTGGTTTCATAACACTCAGCCCACAAAAACAAAGGCAACCCCTGATCATGAATCATCGCTCTAGCAACCCCAAAAATAGTTATGTTCTTCCTTTCAGAAACCCCATTCTGTTGGGGGTTATAAGGAACCGTGAACTATCTCCTAATATCCTCCTATGAAAAGAAGTCAAAAAACCCACCATCGTTGTACTCACCACCATTGTCTGACCTCAAGACCTGAATCTTCCTACCTATCCTCTTTTCCACAAGAGATTTGAACTCTTTAAAGCAACTAAAGACCTCACCCTTGGTCTTCAAAAAATATATCCAAGTCCTCCTAGAGTAGCCATCAATGAATATAACATAATACTCATAACCACCCAAAGATACATGATACATACAACCACTAACATCAGTATGAATCAAGTATAGTATACATGTAGATCTGTTATCGCTCGCTAGGAATGGTAACTTAGTGTACTTGCCCAAAGCACACCTTCTACAAACCTCATAGTGATCGACACTGAAATCAAGAACTCTAGTAGTGATCTCCCCCAGTACTCTCAAAGCTCCATGATTCATATGCGCCATCATTTGGTGCCATAACTCGCAACAAGTATCTATTGTTGGTGGTACTATTGTGAGTGCTACCAAATGTGCTACTCACCAATGCTCCTACCAACTAAAAACGGAACCTTTATAGTTTCCCAGAGTGGACTCCAATCACTTTGGCTGAAGTGATGGAAGATCAACTAGGATGCATCAATACCTACCCTCCTGAGAAAGTGACATCAAACACCTTGTCCTCCATAGCAGACATTGAAATCAAGTTCTTCTTCATCCCCGGAACATATAAAACATCCCTGAGCTTCAAAGGAGGCAAAGACTCCCTCTCAAAGATCACAATCCCCACACCAAGAACTCTCACAATGTGGTCATCTCCTAGTACAATCTCAATATCAAGTTCCCTCTCTCCAAGCTCTAAAAAGAACTCTCGTGCACTTGTCGTGTGGCGGGAATCCCCATTTTCTATGTACCACACATCGGATGATGTACTCCTACTAGATGTAGAAGTAGTAAATGTAAATTCCTTGTCAAACTATGAAGCAAATTGTTCCACCTCTGCTGAAGCTACAATACCCTTCTTCCCCTTGTTCTACCCCTCAGGACACATAGCAGCATAGTGTCGCATCTTTTGACATGCCCAACATTTGACTTTGGACATATCTATATCTTTCTTCTTCTTCTTATCCTTTCCCTTAGCCCCATCTGGTGAGGCCCCTTTCTTGGCCTTCCCTTTGTTCTCCCCCCTGGTTGTCAAGGCTACATTCTCCTCATATGTTATCTTCATCCCACCACTGCTCCTTTGTTCTTCCCCCTGGTTGTCAAGGCTACATTCTCCTCATATGTTATCTTCATCCCACCACTACTAGTCTTTTGTATCTCATGTTGCACACGATCATCCTAGAATTTGTCCCAATTGGGAATATTCTCCCTAGAGGTAACAACATCTCCAAAGACCTCCTAAGACTTAGGAAGTCCCACTATAGCTATCCTGACTAACTCTTTGGATGCAATTTCCTCACCAATTGTAGTCAAATCATCAAATACATGTTTGACCCTGCCAAGATAATGAACTACATTTTCAGCCTTTTTCATCTTGATGTTCTTCAATTGTTCTTTGAGTACCATATTCCTTCTCCCATTGGTACTCTGATAGAGAGTGGTTAGAGTTTTCCACATCTTATATGCATATATGTTTCCTCTCACCTGAGGAACCACATGATCCTTCAGACTATCCATCAAAATCCTTTTTGCCTTTGCATTATTTTTTTTAATTCGGCAAGTTCATTTGCAACAGTAGGACGTACAACCACTTGCCACACTATGTCCCAAATTGTTGCCTCCTCGAACACTATCTGAATTTTGTCCTTCCAAATGACATAGTTGGATATCCCATCCAGTTTATTCTCTATCCTTAAGAACATGGCCATGACTGTTGTCCAAAATTTACAAAACTAAGAAAAGGGAGAAATGAACTTTCTAGCACACCTTGATGTCCCAAAAGTTCAGTCTATGTGAAATTTCACCTTATTCTCCCAAAATATCAAGTTGTTGTCCAAAAATTCAGTTTTTTGTCCAAACCACTATTTTTTGTCCCAAACTATTATATGTTGTTCAAACTACAATTTTCAACCTATAGCTCTAATACCATGTTGAAATTTGATGATTACAAATTTCCTTGCAATCCCAACCTAGTTTAAATTTCACCTTATCACTCCCACTCTGTTAAATGCCGTTTCCAATAAACATACATTCAACATATAGAATTTTGAAAATGAAATTTTCATATTAAAACACATGAGACTGTCAACACATGCTGAAAATAAATATGGACATAAATAGACTAGCAACACACATAAAAAATACACACGGATTTTTGGTCAACTTAGACCCAGGAAAAACCCCTTCAATCTTCTCTGGGGAAAACCTGTTAGAGAGCTCTTCAAATTTATTTATCTTTCAAGTTAATAAAAAAATATATTTGCAGACAAAACAAAACAGCAAAATACAACTTATCTCTTCAGAACAAAACTCCTTGAAAATCGTGCCAACTTTGCCTCAATTTCCATGCCCACTTGAAGATGAAAATATGTATTGTACAGATACAGACTATACTATGTGGATTTCGTACAAATGTATGGATTTCCGTACCATTGTACAGAGTGTGCAGTATTTTCAAAAAAAAACTCAAAAACTTATCTCGAACGACATGCAACTCACAACCTTAAATGTTGTTCGTATTGTACCTTCTTTTGTCTTCTATGACTTGATTTTCATGCCCATATTTGCGCAGAAATCACTCCTTCATCTTACTGCAACAAACTTCTTCAGAACTTTTCTCCAGCTCTCAACCTCCTTTCTCCAATCTACTCATGAAGAATGAATGCAATCTCTCTTTTATTTTCCCCCTTCTGTTTCCTAAATGACTTTTGGGCAACCCTAAGATCTAATGGCTCATATTCATTTAGACCAAGGGATGACAATAAATTTGCATTTAATTCTCACTTTCTATTTTTTAACTCACCCATTAAATAAAGTACCCGCATTGTACTTTATGTCTAAAGTCACTTTTCACTTTATAATTTAACATTGACTTTACCACTTATAAAGTCACTTTCACTTTATAAAGTCACATTTAGAAAAAGAATTATTTTGGACACTTTTCCCTAGGTAGAGACTAACCCATGGGAAACCACTTGTCCAAGGTACATTAAAAATCAACATTGCTACAATTAACATGAACTCCCAAATGTTTTTCATTGTGTGAATAATATTGTTCCGATAATTTCCCTGGCTTGAATGAGGGACATATTCTCGTTTACTCTTTCCTTCAACTCTTTAATCTCATGGAAAGCAATCTGGCATTTTGATGTTGTGTCTTTTTCCATGGAAATCTCTCTTTCTATTATCTTCGAAATCTTCTATGTATCATCTAGGTTTCTTTGCATTTTCTTAATTTAATCCTCTAATATATTCAATTTAGTCATTAATATGGTCAGTTTTTCTGTTAGATCATCAAAATCTGGTTGTACCAAGATAGTACACACATGTGTATCTAGCTTCTATAGCAAGCTAGAATTAATCTCCTTGAGGGAAGTTATTTCATTGTTCCTTTGTAAGAGTTCATTTGTCAAAATATATTTTTCTTTCTCTACTTGGGCTACCTCTAGGACCATAACATGCTCCAAAGAAGGTAATTTCAATTTTTTCCTTAACACTTGAATTTCGATATCTTCCCCTTGCAAGAGTTTATGTACAACAGTTTTGTATTCAGGATTGACACAGATTTTGACAATCAACTTCTTCAATTCTTCATTATGAGTGAATAATTCTCTGGAATTCACCTTCTCCAACTTTGGTTGATTTACAACTTTTCCTAGTAAACCTTCTACCTTGTTGACATCCATGGATGTTTTACTCAAATAACTGTAATCAATTCTCCATTTTTCCTATGCAAATTGATTTTTTCAGGCAATGGAATTTGTCTTGCATCTACAGTCAAGTTAACAGTTTTAAAACCTCTTTATGATGAAACAATTAGAGCAAAAGGATGAGAAAAATATAATTTCAATTGGCTTCTTTCAAGACCCATGGCAGACAACAATCTAGTATGATATTCAGAAATAGATTGTGTTTCAATTTATTTCCTCAGTTTGACTATATAATTATTTTATAATAGGAATAGATCTTTGAGAAGTTTCTTCAAGCACAGGGGAGGAAGGTGTACAAGTTACTTATCCCAATTACAACTGAAAACCCATTGCAGCTTAGGAGCTTCCAACAAGAGATTCAGGCCCCTTTTCCTTTTCAGACAATATTGGATTTTCAAATCTTTGATTTATCTCACCCTCCAAATCAATTATTTCTTCAGTGCCTCTCTTCAAACCTTTCTCTGTAGGATGTGGAGTTTCAATCTCCATTCTTTCTTGTGCTCTTTTGTTACCACCATTTTCCAAATTTTCAATATTTGGTCGAGGTTCGTGTACATAGGGAGCTTATGAATTCTCCACTCTTATTTTGGAAATGATATGATGATGATCAGAAGACCATTTCTCACCCTATTACAATTGCATGTCTTTAAGAATTTTCTCCACCTCTTCCATGGCTTGTCTATTGTTCACAATGAAAGGCCCAACAGTTTTGGGGAATTTGAAAAAATGCCCCTTTTTTGCTAGAACAAAGTGAATCTGGTCAACATTCAAGCTCTATCTGATGAATTATAAATAATATCGTAGGCACAAATTTAGGAAGTCTATAAGGGGCAACCTCTACTCCATATAGTCTAATTTCAGCATAATATTCAAATTGGAACCAATCACCTATTTTGACATATTTACTAAGTTGTAGAAGAGATTGGGCTTTCAGAAAAATACAATGTGGAGTAGAACTATTTATGATGGAATAGGAAACTGACATATAAGAAGTAGTGAAATATGTGAATCCCTCATAATTTGAATGACTCCTCAAGGTGTCTGTCCAGTTCACTAATGATTTCCTTTTTTGTGTGCATCCATTATATTCAAACCCAAATGCATGAAACTCTCAACATGGACATAAGGGAAAATATAAGTTACTAATAATGGGATTTATAAACATCCAGTAATAACTAGGTCTGACAGTTGAAAATTAGCCAATTCCTCCCAATAAGCTGGTATATCAAGCACAGTTTTAGGTTGCAGAATTAAATTGAACTTTCCCTAAACAACTCAGTTAATGGAAGTTGTATCTTCCCTTCCAAAAACCGTACCAATTATTTACGAAACTAGTCTCACAACTTTAATAAAAGTTTCAAGAGGAAACTGAGTGGGCTCCAAATGTAATTGTTGTCCTGTAGGCATTAGAAAAAAGTTCATATGGGCATAATCCGTCTCAAACAAATTTTGAAAGACTATTAATAGGGTTTACTCTGAAAATGGAGTGTAAATATTTGAAGGTGGAGAAACTAATACTTGTTGGATTAAAAGAGAAGATAAGTGTTTTGTAAAACACTCACTACAAAACACTTATGGGGATAAAGAGCATAGACCAACTAGTAAATGAACTCAGGGAAGACATAAATTTGGTAAATTATAGTAGCAAATAGACCAAACCTTATAATGGCGGCATGCACAAGAGACTCTGTTTGATTAACTACAATGTGCTGACGAAGTTCCATTACATTTAGTGGGAAAATAAGACCCAGAACATCCCTCTCAGTGTCCATGAGAGGAATGTGGGTCAAAGAACCTAACAGAGAAGTTTTCTTAGATATTTTGAAGATTTTAATAGTTGAATATGACATAGAAATACCTAGATAACAATGGTTGGCATTAACGAATTTGAATTCAAATGGGACAACGACTGCAACATGCTACGAATACTGGGACCTGAAAATGACAATGTGAAAAATGAAAATGAACGAAATTTGTGGAGAAAATAGAAAAATGGGAGGGAAAACAGGATTTAATGCTGGAGTGAGGAATACGGGATGGGATGAGGTGGCGGAAATGACATGGTCATATGACATGCTGAAGTGGAGGTGACTTGGTGATGATGTGGTGATGACTTGGTTAACCATCCTGCAGAGTCACGCTAACTTTCCACAGGGTTATGAGAACACCCACTGTGACGGGCGAGGCCCACTAGTAGCAATCCCGCAACCAATATAAGTTGTTGGTTTTTTTTTTTTTTTTTTTTTTTTTTTTTTTTTTTTTTTTTTTTTTTTTTTTTTTCGTGGTTCACAGACATCTTCGGTCAGCGGGTGGCACTACATCCACAGGAAAAATCTAGGGATGACGCCCCTTGGCCTATAACAATACCTAACCCCAAGAGCTTTCGGGAATTGACCTTGTGACCTCCCAAATGACAAGGCCCCGACTTGACTGATTGAGCTAACTCTTGGGGCTATAATTTGTTGGTTGTTGGTCAACCCATTTGTTTTTTACTCCTTTACAGAGGCCCCCAAGCGTGTCACCATCAAACCATTTGTGGTGTGGGGTTTGCGTCATCAAGAGGTCCCAACACAGCTAATAAGTCTGCCCAACGAACTAGCTTGACCTTTAATCCTTTGAATTTTAAAACTCTGCCTGGGCCCCACCCAAACGCTTCATGTTAATGTTGCATCATTTCTAGCTTCAATGTTAATCCACCTTTTATTTTTTCAAAATATTAACACTCTTTTTTATTTTGATTTTTTTTCTCTTTTCTTTAAATATATAATTTTTTGGTTATTTTTCATAATTAAAAACATAGTGAAATATGAGCTACAATAAGAGGTATGCACTAAATTCAGGTTGTCATTCATTCCTTCTGATTTTGATATTCTATGTGTCATAAGGAGTTGAACCAAAGGTGTTAGCAGATCATTTTCGAAGGAAAGATATTGTCTGATGAGCAACTCCACTCATCTTTTGGATCCATCATTTTAGGTAACTTGATTTTTGTCATTTTATTGGTTGTTTGAAGGTCTGGTTTTATTTGACTAGTGCTAACAACCATTAATTTTGCAAGAAACAGGTTGTCTACCATTATATCAAAGCATCTTAAGGTGTTTAGAAGACTATTTCATCATTTATTTTTCTTTGCTGGACTTTTGTATATGATTTTTTTACATTGCTTTTGTTTAAAATCTGATTTGGCCAATGGTTCTTCACAAGAATTTTCCTTTTTTATTCTATTGTACTTATAAACTTCTTTATTTAACAAATTCAACCTCTTTTATCTATATTTTCATGTATACTTCTCATAAAATTTCATACTTTTTAGTAGTTCATTTTCTAAGTTTAACGCAGTTGAGTCTCTATAGCTTTTGAGGCCCTAAAAAGTCTTAAAACAATGATTAGTTTGTTTTTGTTCATGTCTATTTTTTTTATTTATTTTCACATATTTAAATGTGTTTATTTATATTTATGCATTTTTATGAAAATTTAGATATTGTCCTGCAAATTATTGTATTTTATTTTCACTTTTTGCTAAACATCCTCTAAATAATCATTTAAGATCACAAAAAAATTGTAAATTCTCCCTTGATCCATCACATCATAGGGCATAAAACATAAGGCATACTTGTCCCATTATCTCACCCGCCATAGTGAGATTCAAGGGGTTGTTTAAGAGAAGCACAAAACTTATTTTTGATTGACACCCCTTGAACCTCACAGCAATCCAAAAACATGCTATGATACCACTGTAATATTCCCTTGTGAAAACGACCCAAAATTGCCACCGTGTTTTCTGAGTTTATGGGTTTTCTCAGTGAAGTGTATTGTTAAACAATTTAAGGAAAAACTGTTATAGGTGTTATTTTTCTCTTTTTCTGATGAAATAAACAAATGAGAATGGAATGCATGCTTCCAAAAACACTTTATAACAATAGTTTGATTTTATTAATAAACCCAACAAGAGGTGTACATATCTGAGATTATAGGATAGTCATAAAATGTTCTTTCTTTACTAAATACAACTCAAAGATTATACATCATTAATAGAGATTATATTAATGAACTAAATTGGAACCTGGTATATTCCTCCACCATAATATCAGTCTTTTACATTCAAAATAAACCAAGAATAAGTAGTATCATTTGAAGTATATCCATCTCCTTTTGTTCTATAAACTTCAGCAAGGAAATCCACGTCCTCTTCTCTGCTATGATAACCCCCACACATAGACTTCTGATATGTCTTCACATCCAACAAGATAGATGTTATAAGGTGTCCTTTGGAGATTAAATTCAACCCGCCTTAATATTATAGTGAGCAAATCTTGGATCCTTTTCTATAGAATATGACCCAACACATTGTGGCATTCAGCCTTCAATATGGGCCTTCTCTTCAGTCAAATGAAGGAAATATTGAGCCCCTTTAACTAGCAATACATATTATTGACTTAACTTGACCTTTTAATCACTAAGAAATATGATTCCCTTTTCACACAACATGGCTAGCAAGAAATAGAAGGAACTCAACCTCTCTTTCAGGGAGACTCGACCTCCTTTGAGCAAGAAAACTCAATCCAATTCTTCAAGAAAATCATCGTGGGTATATGGCAGTGATAGAACCTCAAGAAATAACCCCATATTTGGTTTTTCTCCTTCAATGTCTCATACTTCAAGTAGATATCTAGAAATCCAAATATTGGAAGATAAAATCAATTAATAAAACCCTATACCTCCATTATCTTCTATATATCTTCCTCTTCTTTAAGATGCAATGGTAAAATATGAGTGATTTTTCTCTCTGAACCAACTAGGGCATATAGTTTCAACACTGAAGCTAGCAATGGCAGCTAGGGTTTCCCCAAACCCTAAGCTTCTCTCCAAAAACTATCCAAGATATTCTTTTCTCAAAAAGTAAGTGATAGAATGAGGAGAGACTCCTCACTTTTCTCATTTTATAATGTAGTGGCCATTTTTTCCATTATTTTACCTTTTTTAATTTTATAAAGTCATTTTAGGAACTTTCACTTTATAAAATGAAAATGACTTTGTGTTAGCCTATGATATGTTTTTATTGTTATTTTATAACCTACACGCCAGAACATTGCATACATATAAGTGATATTTTTTTATTAATAATAGCATTATTGATGTCTTTAGGGACAACAATAAATATTTAAGGTCATAAAATGGATGGGAAAGATGTTGGTGCAAAACCCATTGATTGGGGCATCAGACTTAAAAAATGAATATCTCTCCAGCCAAGAGTACCCACAAAATGTTCCACCTATCAAACGAAATGGAATAGTTGTGGCTACGAATGTAGGAGGTCATTGTAACCAAATTCAATTTACTTGTGCATGCAAGTCATCAAACAAATGTTGGCCCATTTACCCTTTGAGATCAATGACTATTTTTCGAACAATCTCCCCCTTTGTCATTGATGTCAACACGCATGCTCCCCCTGTCATCATGTTCCCTCTATCTCCATGTTTCACTTCCTTTGTCTCCATGTTGCACTTCCTTTTCCCTCCCCCTTCGACATCATTGGTAAAGGGTGTCTTATGTCTTTGGGGATGCCCCCTGAACATATGGCAATCAACCTTCTTATCCTTCCCTTACTTCTTGTCATTATGGTTCTTTTGATTGGCTAAAATTTTCTTCCACTTTTCTTGATCTAGAACGTATATGTTGTTTTGCCTTCTTGTGGTTATTTCAACCAATCTTCCGGAGTCTTCTTCTCTGATTTCACACTTTCAAGAGTCAAACAAGAGATTATACCATTGGTCACAAATCATGCCAACATTGAGAAGATTTTGCTTCAAATCCTTGGCTATAAAAACATTGGGTGCCTTGATATGTCGCTTCCAAAGCTTGTTACACCTTTTCCAAGTATCTTAACAAGAGAGATATCTCCAAATGCAACACTGCCATTTTTTTCTTTTAAGATGACCAAAAAAAAAATTGATCTCCAGTCATATGTGTCCAACATCGACTAACTATGTACCATTCATCTTATTTGTCTTCAATGATCAATGCAAGATTGCAATTTTCCTTATTTTCCCTTTCCCATTTCATAGTTTCCTTCTTTGTCTTTATGGGTGGAGCATTTTCAAGCCTGCAATCCTATGCCTTGAGACTAATATTATTGCATTTGTAGCATATAATGTTCTGATTCATTAGTGGCTCAAATGGATTATATTTTTTGTTGGTAGGTCCATGAACATTTCTTGATTTGTTTCCTCCATAAGTATTCATGATTCTTACATAATTGTGAATTTTATTTATTATATAATGGATTTCTTTATGCCCAAAATTTCCACAAGGGTAACAATGACCAAGAAAAATATTTTCATACCTGGGAGAGTACAATGATCTTCTAAATGTTTTTTTCCTTAGAGTAGGTTGAATCCATTGTTGATCCTTGTGATGATTGTTCTTGGAAACATCAACATGACTTCTTTTAGTTACTTCCTTGGAGCTATTGTCATCAATGCTTGAATATGCACCCAGATAGCCAAGACCTATTTTATTGTCTAGTGATCTTTCACAATTGAGAATATTATCCAATACTAGCAATTTTTTTAAGTTCCTTTTGACTTTATCAACTTCAGTTCTTAATGTCACAATTTCCTCTTCCAATTCTTACAATATTCTTCTTTCTTCATCATTTTATTAGTTATTACTTCCTCGTATCGATTTTCTTCTTCAATTTGGACCTTTAAGGAGATAATTTCTTCATTGTGTTTTTCAAATAGGCTTTTCGATTCTCTATTTTTATTTATAAGCAAGGCATTATCTTTTTCACTATTACTCAATTTCCCCTTAGGTCTTAATCTTCTTTTTTAGAATCTGAATCTTTTCTAAGTCCCCATAAAAAACCTATTCATGTATTTGGTTCTTCATCATTGACCTCTTCGTCATCATGATCATTATCTTGATTTTAATAGGTTATGAAGAGAAATTCTCTTACAACTAGTTCTTCTGTATTACTTTCATCTAACGAGTTGTTTTCTTATTTGGAATAAATAAATTTCTTGTGGGATATTTATTTTCCTTAAAGGGACATCTCTTAGCAATGACATATTCTTCCACATTCAAAACATTTAAAAGGTAACTTACATTTGTGTTTTTCCATTCCCATTTTTAGCTTCCTGATGAAATTTGCATTTTCTGCATTTGAATCATCATATGAAGTTCCTTCAACCTTGAGTTATTTGTTTCTTGTCTTCCTTGTGGCTTTAAAGGATACTTCTCTGGCTGATGATCCATCTTCTGTATCTATTCTCATTTCATATGTTGTAAGAGTGTTATATAATTCATCCATTGTCATATTAGTCAAGTCCTTGGTTTCTTCTATGGTGGATACCTTGGCATCGTATCTTAAGGGAAGTGATCTCGAGACCTTTTGTACGATCAAAGGATATTCAATTTTTTTCTCCTAATCCTCTAATGGAATTTATAAATTCATATGCTCTAATTGAACAAGTCTCAATATCTTCTTTTTCATCCATTTTCATATTTTCAAACTGAGCTCTATACTTTTCAAGTTCGACATGCTTGAACTTATCATAACCTTCATACAGATTTTTAAGTGTATCCCAAACTTCTTTGGCTATGGTGTAGGAGATCGCCTTGAACTTAATGATTCTTGACAATCCACCCACGGTGGTATGAAGATATTTTGAATTGCAACTAAAAAACTTCTTCTCCTCAGGATCGATTGGAGGATTTTTAGGAAACTTATAACCGTTCATGATGGAGAGCCAAGGATCCACTCCTAAAGCCTTCAAGTATTTTTCCATGCACCTTAGAGAAATTTTGAGGTCTAAAATGGGCCTCCTAAGGAATATTATAAAATAATAATGGAAATAATAAAATAAGACTATATTACATCATCAAATTTTAGAGGGAACAAAGAAAAAAGCTACTTTTTCAACTCATATTTTGAGCTTATCTCCCTACGGTTTTACTCAAATTTTGAGTAGGAGCACTCATTGGATGCAAAATTTTAATTCCTAATCCAAGGAGTACCCATGTAGCATACTGTTGGTGGATCCTGCTACATGAAAAAAGCTAATTGCAATCAAGTTTTTCATGTATTTCTCTTTTTTCATGTAGCAAGGTCCATCAAAAGTATGAAAAATGGGTACTCCTTGGATGAGGAATTAAATTCCACATCCAATGAGTTCTCCTACTCAAAATTTGAGTAAAACCATAGGACGATAAGTTGAAAATACAAGTTGAAAATTAGTTTTTATATTTTTATTTTTATATTTTTATATTTTTTAATTTTCTTACATTTCTACTCCAAAAATGGCGAATCATCCTCCCATGGTTGACATCACACTACTACATATGGGGAGAAATTTCAACGACAAAATCCAATGGAATAGCTAAAATCGAAAAAAGTATCAGAAGTTAAACAACTTTTTTGCTTCTTTTTTTTCTAAAATCCCGAAAATTGTCAAATACCCGATGACAGTTCTCTACCAATCAAATATTCGACGAAATGCCTTACCCGTTAATTACTAGACGTTTTCCTATAATCCCTCATATCTTTGAATAACCGACAGATAACCGATAGTAGTTCTTTTACCGTCTAATATCCGATGCAATATCCAACATGAAAATGTGTTTTCCAGTTTCCTACAAATGGTAAGCCATTCAATTCCACCATTAATGGCTTTTTGCATTGACAACGTCCAATATGGGACTGTTTTACGCTAACCAATTTAACTAATTGAAATAAATATAACATTAATATTATAATTGATTATAATATTATTTATATATATATTCATATTAATTATATTATATGATTATAACATAAGTTTATATCTATTAGGCCCTAACATCATATAGCTTTGTATATATATATATATATATATAATATATTATATATATATATATATATATATATATATATATATATATATATATATATATATATATATATATAATATATATATATTATATTATGTATTTGTTTTGTGTTTGAAGGTGTAGGCTTTTCTAGGTTATTTTTGAACAAATCATCATGAAAGTTTGCTGACAAAAAATGTCACATCACATTCTTCAAGGAGACCAAGGATACGTGGGGGATTAGCATCAAGGGCTTCTGAGGATGGAAAATGTTATTTCTCTTGTAGAAATTGCAAGGGCTTGAGGGCAATGAGAATTATAATGAAATCAGCTAAAAAGAATTGTAGAGACTATGGACACGCTGAAGGCGGACATGAATATCATCCATTTTTAAGTTATTTATTATATTTCTTTGTATTGTATATTCTTTTTTTGTAAAATATTATATTTATATAAAATATTTGAGTGTATGTCTTTTGTTTGTAATTGCATTATCTTTCTATTGTAAATGTATTTTATAATATATTATTGGGGGGTGTTTGAACTATGTGTTCATCTTGATGTGGACTAGAAATATTATTTGATTATTTTCGTTAGGGTTGTTTAAGGGGTTAGGTCAAATTAGGAGTTAATTAGTTTATGAGTTTAGGGATAAGGGGTTATTGTTTAAGGGTTTAGGGGTTAGGGGTTAAGGAGTTAGGGGTTAGGGGTTTAAGGGCTTAAGGGAATGGGGTTAAGTGGTTAGTGTATATTGTTTAGGGGGGTTAATTTTGACCTAGAGGATTTAGAGGTTAATCATGGGTTTTTATGGATAAATATTAATAAGTTTTTAAAGTATATTATGCAAAATATGACATTACAATAATGAATTCAAAATAAGATCAATATGTTTTTTGCTATGGTCGTGACTATATATATCAAAAAGTCTCTCACTTCCTACATGTCAATAAAAGTAACATCTTTCTTATATGTTTTCAACATATTCTTAAATATCTTGATAAATTGCACAAGCATCATCATAGATTTGTTGTATTTGTTTCTTGGTCTCACCTAAGTTGTATTTCTCTTTTTATTTGGTGTCTTTGTTTTCCTTAGATATTATATTTGTAAATTGTTGTTATATAGACGCTTCAATATTTGCTATATGCACTAATTTACTTTATTGATTGTAATTGTATAGTTTTGGCCCCTAGAACATTTCTCGATGAGGAAGAGGTGGGTGTAGTACAAGCATTTGTTCAAGAACATGGAGTGATTAATATTGAGGATCAAGCTAGTGATCATATGGAAGAAGATAATGATGTTAATAACATAGTTGAATAATATGGGACAAATAAATTGATCCAAAAGACATTTAATAATGTTGGGATGGATGATGATGATAACCAGTATGATGACCATGCTTTTGATTTATTTGTACTTGAGATGGAAACTAAACCTCTTTATGAACGCTCAAAAACATCTCTTATCTCTGCTCTATTGTTGTCGGTCAACTTAAAGGTGGTAAATGGTTTTCCAAACACATGTGTGACACAACTCCTAAGGTATGCAATATATTTTGTAACATTTAGTACTATATACATGATAAATCAATATCGTTTTCATTGTTTTTAATGTTAGTACATTGATCTGCATCATTTCATTAATTTGTAACATTTGGATACAATATGTACGATTGATTAATATTGTTTAGTACATTAACAAATATTATTTTTTTATGTTGTAGATTTATGTTACCATCATCAAATTTTTTACCTTGACCTACCGAGATTTACATGTCATTATGAAAGATATTGGAATGGAGTATCAAGTTTGTTTTTCTCTGTAAAACTGATCTATTAATAAAAACATAATGTACAAAGAGGCACCGGCCTTTGCGGTACTATGTCAGCTATATGACCATTTTAAACAGCAAGTCTTGATATCGTGACTGCCCCAGTTGGGGAAACCAGTCTGAGAACGAGATAAGAAAAGTTCATTTTACCCACGCAGGGGCTACAGTTCCAGACTTCAAAATTTTTAACCAAAATTAACATTGTGTAAATACTGTAAAATTCAAAAAGACAACCACAGTAAAACCCACAGCATAGTTCAAAATTAACCATAGTAAAACAGCCCAAGAGAACCAAAACTCAGAACCCGAGCTGGACGCGAGACTCAAAATTGACTATAGTAAAACGAAAATAAACAAAACCAAACTCAGAACCCGACACGTGACCTGGCATGTAGCGGCTAGGTGGCTTAGGTTGGTGGCTTCTCTTCCACGATCGGACACCAGGCATATTATTTTGAACCAGTTTCCACTGATTTCCCGCCACCTGCAGTGTCCTCCACTTGAATTCCTTTGTCTTTACAGGTGGCTTCACCTCCTAGAGTTTATTGTCGGCTGTTGGACAGATGGTCCATGTCTCTCGGCATGTGGCTAGAGCTCGACTCCCCCTGATAGTTGACGAGCGATGGAGGAGCCTAGTTCATTTCCGGGCTGAGCTCTAGTTCAGGGCATAAGTCAGTTACCTCTCTGAAGTCCGTCGTGACGATGGCAATGATGACTGGCCTATCCATGGAGCAGCGAAACCGGAATTGTGCTTGCTGGGAAGAAGCAGTGTAAGTGGTGTGCTAGGTGATTCCACCTGAACGCCGAACCTCACGGGTGCCCAATCTACCTCGGCTGTTGTGGGTGTCCGGGTATCTGCCAAGGAAGCAGGAAGTGGAAGGGCTTTGGGGTGGGCAGGCAGACGAGGAGGTGGAGACAGAAGGGGGTAGAGACGAAGGGCGAGTGGCGCCATCCCGACTACCACCTCACCTGCACCTCATTTTATGGCGTTGGCGCATGATTCTCCGACTAGAAAGTTGCAGGGAGCATTGAGTTTCAGGGTCAGGAGGTAGGGCAAGAACGGCGGAGGGGATGTTGAGAGGAACAGGGGAATTCAAATCCGGGCCAGAGAGAGGGGTCGAGACCTCAAAATGTAGGTTTCAGAGAAAGGACTGAGAAAAATGATGATCATTGCCTAGGTCGACACAGCAAAGGAGTCTACAACGTCTTCCCATAGTAGTGCGAAGGCTCAGCTCTGCTGCAAAGGGGTGGCAAGAGCACCTGAGAGGCTGAATGGGTGATTGAGGGGGGCTTCGCTCCATATTTATGAAATTGCATAGAATTTCTTGGTTTTCACTACTGGTTAATGGCGTCGGCTGAGGAGCCAAGACCTGCCTTAATTTCCCACAGGGGAAGGCGCAAGTTTCCGGTGGCCAATGTGCATTAATTTCTCATCTAACACCTACATTCGGGGGTGTTGGATCCATTTGCACCAGCTTGGTGTATTCTTGTTGGTGTGTGGCATCTTTTATAATTTCAAGCGAACCTATGTATAGAGTTCAATCACTTATCACCCCTAGATTGGCTAGGAGATCGTCCACTTTGTTGTCGTTTCTTTTGATGTGTCTGAAAGTGATTGCTTTATTAGTTGCAAGCAAATGCTCAATGTGTTGCAAACGATCTGCAAGTCTCCAGCTGCAGGATAGCTAGTTTACTGGAGTTTCATGTATAATTTGTTGGGCCATGTTGATAAGGATTTGAAAATCTCCTTCTATGATTAAGGGACAATAACTATGCTGTTGAGCGAGATTTAGACCTTGCCACAATCCCTCCAATTCAACTGAATTGTTCGTGTCCCATCCTGAAGTTCCTAAGTAAAGTAGCAGAGGATTTCCATAATGATCCCTGAAGATTGCTCCGTGTCCGGCCTGACTTGGATTGCCTTTAGAAGCGCCATCAAAGTTGAGCTGGATGAATCTTGAGGGCAAAGGACACCACTTGTTGTAAGATTGATGGGCAGGGATGGATCTGTTGGGTGGCTCTTGAGTCCAAATGACCCTGAGGTTCCAATTCATCCATATATTTCGTTCTTGTGGTTCGATGGGAAAGTCCTCATTACTCCAAGATTGGAGTGCTAGAGTTTCCTGAAGGTTGCTACACATATTATTCCATATGATTTCTATGGGGGTGGCTCGATTCGCGAAGATATGTTGATTCCTCTCCTTCCAGATTGTCCATAAGAGGAGGCCTAGAATGATTCTCCATAATGCATTAAATAGGGAGCTCTTGTACGGATTTTTAGCCCAATGACGTATGGATTTGGTGATGTGTTCTTTAACTCTGCCATCTTTTTGACATCTGAAAATTGTTTTTTCCCAAAGTTTGTTTGTCAGATTGTAGGAATCCATGATATGTTGTATAGTTTCCTCCTAATGCATGCCCTAATGATTATATTCTCTATTATAAATAACATGTGTTGAAAGACAAATGCCCAAAATCTGATGAGAGTAGATATCAAACTGATAAATTAACAAAAAAGGTGCATCACAATGTTCTTCGTTATATTCCCATAATTCCACATCTGCAACAATTGTTCAAGTGCAAAAGCATAGCAAAACTTATGCATTACAATGCAAGGAATAGAAGTGAATATGGTGTTATTCAAATGCCTGTAGATGGATCTGCATTTAGGAATATAGAGGAAAAGTGGCCAGAGTTTAAAAGAGAAACTTGTAATCTTAGGCTTTCATTAGCAGTTGATGGTGTCAATCCATTTGGAGAGGCCCGATCTACTTACTCGGTGTGGCCCATTTTTTTTATCAAAAATAACGTTCCTCCATGGAAGTCAATAAAGAGGGAGCACATAATGTTGGAAATGATTGTTCCAGGTATTAATTTGTTTGTAATAAAAGAAAATTAACACAATAACATCTCATTTGTCTTGTTTGTTTCATAATTATGTCCTATATTTTTTTGTTAATTTACTCATATATATTAAATTCTTCCTTATAATTATGTCTTATAATTTATTTTTATTTATTCATATATGCAGTGATTATGTATTGTATCTTCAATCAATTAGGTAAGTACAAGGTCAAAGATATGAATGTATATATTGAGCCTCTTATCTATGAGTTGGTGGAGTTATAGAATGATGTCACTATGCATGATATCTCTCGACCAGTTGTTGCACAAAGGTAATTTGAATTCCATGCAATGCTTGTATGGACAGATTGTGATGCCCCAGGGCTAACAGATTTCTGTGGTATGTTATAATGTTGCCACGCACTTTAATAGTGTTTAATTTTATGAAGTTCATTTCAAGTATGTTTTTTAAATAGTTTGAACTTCATTGTACATACTTAAAATAATTGACGTAAAAATTATTCCATCTCTTGTAGGTCTTCAAACAAAGGTTAAATTTGCTTATCAAGTTTATGGTCCTAAGATTAAATCTCTTCATTCTAGAAGCTTAGGAAAGGAGGTATTTGAAGAGTATAGGCACTTGCTTTCTAAGAACCATAGGTACCGAAGTATTGAAAAACATTTTTTCAATGGGAAAGAAGAGACTAGAGTAAGATCATGGAGAATGACACCTCGTGCATGGAAGTTGCAATATAATAGAGTCTCTCAAGGTATGGATCGAATTGTCTATATATCAATATACATTATATGTTTGGATTATTTTATCTTTTTTATGGAATTTTCTTCACTGTACTAATTGACAGGTTATATTGTTGTTATAATATCTTTATCTATGATTCACATTGTAGTTCATGAAGCCACTAATAATAGGGAACTTTCGTGAGGAATGAAAATTTATCATGAGAAATTCCATAGACTTCCCTACTATGAGCATCTAGAAATTTTTCATTTGTTTTATACAATGCACATCAGGGAGAATGAAATAGATACCTTATGGTGAATCTTAGATGGAAGGAGAGATAAGGAAAAAAAATTCAAGATTTCTAATGACATTAAGGAGGTCGAACATGCATTGCAAAGTGGGACTCATTCAAATAGCGATGGAGATAGCCAAAATATAGTCACCCTTCCATGGTTATTGATAAATAAGAAAAGCGAGCATGTTAAAGAGGTTATTGAAAAAATTAAATTTCCAAGTGGATTTCCCTCAAACATAAAGAATGTCCTAACAAAAAAAGGTGAATTAGGTGGGGTAAAAACTCATGATTGGAATACATTCATTAAGGTAATTATCTTGGTGTATACATATTTTATACATTGGTGAAACATCTTGTTAATTAGTTTTTTTTTCTACTAATTTGGGAAAAAATAATGATTGATCATTATTTTTGTTACATTCTGTTCTACCTTTGTCTCTCCCAAAAAACTTTGACAAAAATGTCAAACAAGTTATATATGACCTTGGAAAATACATGAGGTAAGTGGAGATTTTTGTGCAAAGTGTAAATTGTTCAATAAGTTGTTATGTCACACATTTTTCACTGCATGTGTTTTGCTTGTCATCATGTACTATATTATTTTTTTTTGTTGAAACCTGTGGGTTTCTTGCTTCATTTGTAGATGATTGTCATCTAAAGAAACTGATAAAGAAGATATAAAGTATTGAAGAAAACAAATTCCTCGTCTAATGTGTGAAATGAAAAAGAATCTACCTCCAACATTTTTCAATGCACAATAACATTACCTCATACACCGAGTCAGGGAGATTAAAAAGTCTGGACCTGTACACACAAGATCAATGTGGATGGTTGCAAGGAACTTGAAATCATTGAAGGATTTGGTTAGAAAAAGAGCACGCCCTGAGATTTCTATGGTAGAGGGATATATGATATATCAAACCATGGCTTATATTCATCAATATAGTGATGAAATAGGAAAAAGTATTAATGTATTGGATCACATTTGGGATGTCAACTCCATGGATGATTTTGAAGGGGAGAACCTATTGGGGAAAGGTAGAATGAAAAAAGTGAGATGTAAGTAGATAGTGGAGATTTATAGCACATTTGAATTCTTTTTTATGTATATAATACTTATTTAACTTTTAGTCTTCCTACATAATCCATTATTATGAAGGTATAGCATGGTAATTAATTCTATATATATGTGTGTGTGTGTGTGTGTGTGTGTGTGTGTGTGTGTGTGTGTGAATTGTTTTATTTTAATACAGTCGGACGAGAGTGGGATGCAATACATTTATACATTACGAACAATAAAGATGGGTTGAAGGTATGTATTGAACAATGCAAAAAGGATAATAATGGTAGGTTATCATGGTATGGTGTGTCTTCATTGGTCATAGAATCTCAACATAGTGGGGATACCAATCTTACACAGAGGAAATTGATTTAGCATATGGTTTAAAATATTATTAGGAAAGCATATTCACCCATACTATTTAGTTTTTTTACAATTATATTGATGCATATGCCATTTTCAAGTATAAATATGCATGATTATCAATTGACAATGCATTTTTTATGTGTTTTATGTATTGCAGTTGAAACAACACAACAAAATGTGGTGCAATGGCTACAAATTTTGCATCAAAAGGTTGGATGAAGAGATGAAATCTTATGATAGTGGGATAACTATAGTATTTCAAGTTATCAATGATTCCTCTAGAGGTGATAGACATCCATAACTCTCTAAGGATCGATACTATGGGTATCTGCATGATATATTTGAATGTGACTTTGAATCCTTCAAAATAGTTGTGTTTTATGTCAAATGGTTGAGACTACGAATCCATGAACGTGACCCTGATAGAACTATTATTGAGCATGCTAACAGATTTACCATGGTTGATACAAGGAATCTTGAGCCAGGATCAAAGCGATATGTAATTCTAAGCCAATGTGAACAAGTATTTTACATAGATGTTCCAGGTAAAGCAGGTTGGTCATATGTTGTTAGATATGATCCCAGAGGAAGGCACGTAAAGTATAATGTAGTGGAAGAAGATGAAATTGAAGAAGGAGATGATGTAGAGGAGAAGGGCGTTCATGTAGTGTCAGAAAAATACGTCAAAGAAGTTCAAGGAATATATGTTAATCAAGACAATGTTAATTTGTATGAACTAGATCATATTGAAGTTGTGTCGGACGAAGAACTTGAAGAAGTTGAACCAAATGTAGAAGAGCACGTTCCAAATGATGATATAGATGATGATGATGATGTTGTTGTTGATATGATTAATCCTTTGTACATGAATTCTGAAATGGATGATACATAGGATGAGATGGATGAGGAAGAAGATTAATGATATCAAAATGTTGAAAAGTATGAGGTATGTATTTATATGTTTTCAGTTGGTTTGTTCTATTTTGTTCACCTTAAATTTTTATTTTCCTAGTTTCTATGTTTGAATGTTATTGTGTTTCTTTCAAATATATTATAGTAGATAGATTGGGTATGGGGAATTAAGAGTGATGTGAGTGGGGCGAGGGACCATATGAGCTTCCACCTTCACATGGTTGGCCTTGTTAAGTAGATAATATATTATTCTTGAAAAAGAAGCTCATTTACATTTATACCATAATTTCCAATTTTCACTTTAACGGTTCATTAAGCAGACATACCAAACGAGTTGGGCGACAAGTGAACCAGGTGACATGACGAACTTCTTTCTCCTCAACCCACTTATCGCTAGCCTTAATTGTGGACAAGTTTGACTCAACATCATCGTGTTCCATTCTCAAATAATCCTCTCATTCAAAAGATAGGCACAAAGATGCCTTAAATGCAATAGTTTCCATGATTGTTATAGTTGACATTACTTAGAAATGAGAACATGAATTTTATTAGAAAATTATTTTGTATACATTTACAAACAAATTATGACAATGATTAACTAATGGATCCTCTTTTAGTTTTCCATGAATCCTCCAACATAGATCTCTTATATTCAAACAATGTATTATCTTAATTCATTGTGCTATTCAATTTTTTAAATAGCTAAGAGAACTATTCATGTGAATTTTAATTCAACCTGAACACTTGACATATGGTTGGGTGTCATCATATTTATATTCTTAATTTTTAATTATATTAATGAATGAATTGTTGTTTTCCACATTGTGTAGCCATGTTGAACTAGGGGTTCTTCACATGTTTAATCACAAGATACCATGGGATTTAATCATAATATCGTCAATAACAACATTAAATTTCTATTCACATTTAGCACATGAAATACATGATTAATTTCAGAAAAATCATATTAGGTTAATATTAAGATTATTATATATATTAATATTGATATATAACCAAAATTAAGATTTTTTAAAGTAAAACTAAATAAAACATATATTTTAATTTAATTTTATGTTATATTATTTATAAATTGTTAATTTAATTATATGTTATATTATATTAATATTTAATTTTTTGTGTTATGTTATAATTATATGTTATATTTTGTTGGGGTCCAATATAACAAAAGAATTATTTGGCTTCCCCGCATCGATCTGCATCCGGGTGCACTAAGACACCAGGGTTTGGTTGATCTCACGACACCATTTCACTCACCTTTCGAAGCTTGGCACTGCATTAAGGACGCATTTGTTGGCTTCCCATCAATCTGCATAGAAGGGCACCAGGGTTTGGTTTATCTCATAGCACCATTTGACTCACCTTTCGAAGCTCGGCGCCCCATTAAGGTCATATTCCTTATATTCTCATTTATCTGCATATGAGGGCACTAGGGCACCAAGGTTTGGTTGATATCATGTCAGCATTTCACTTTCCTTTGAGAGATCGACACTGCATTTGCACTCGTGGTTGGTCGGTCCTCAAATTCTCATGTAAGCATGTTATCTCCTGACATTTTTTTATTTTCATTTTCTCATATATTGTGCACAAATGATGCATACTAAGCATTTGAAACAAACCATCCCCATTGAAATCATTACCATACCTAAGGCATACGTAGATCTGTCTCTTTGATTGGGGTTTGGAGCCCATCCCTCTAATTCAATTTATGATGGTGAAGTACTGGATCTGTGGACTCAAATATCGCCTCTCTAATCTTTGGAATGGTAATCACCACAATAGAGGTTATGTCATTTGATTGTGTTTAGAAATAATATTCAAGACATGATTACTCAAAATAAATGACTAATGACATGATGAAAGATGCAAAGCTTGTGAGGTTTATAATTGACCTTCGCTCCTATATCCAAATGATCTTGATCTTATACTATATAATGTGACACCTTCGTTTGTTGGGTTATAAGTCTCCGTGGAAAGAGTGTATGTTAGTATGAAATTTCTTGGAAGGTGTATCAAAAAAACTTCACTTAAGTCACTAGGTGACAAGTGACCCTAACAATAAGTTGATGGTTGATTACGATTCAAATATGCAATAAAAATAGAAAATCCTGCAACAAAAACATATACAATCCAGAATAGCAAACAGCAGTAAAGATATCCAATGAAATAACCCAAATGAAAATGATTTAATTGAATAAATTCTTTACCGATAAGACCTGGTGAAGGAGATCTACAAAAAGGGTCTATAAATCCCCCTCGGTGGGATGGGTCCTTTGATGTCCTTAATGCATCAGTAATTGATGTTCTCTCTCAATATGTGAAAAACCAAAACAATGTGAAGAACTCAAATGGGAGCTCAAAAGAAAAGAGACGATAATGGTGACGATGATAATGATCACGGTGAAGACTAAATGGAAAACCCTCCTATTTATAACAAAATATTGAATTAATCTCGAAAATGGAGAATAATAAAATAATACTAACCAAATCAAGATCTAACCACTAGGAATACTTTATTATATTTATTGGAGACAGAAAAGATATTTAAAATGGTTAGGTAGCCTAACCTTACTCATCATTTTTGGTGGATCGGACTTTCAAATTAGGGCTTCAGTTCACTATGGTGGACCCCTGCTCATCCTCACAGTCACAAAGCACTTTTGCGGGCTTGTTTTGCACTCTGGAGCATAGAAACTGGGCCCACAAGTGTGTCCAGTGCAGTTTTGAGGGGAAAAATTGTGTTATGGGTTGAGAGGATGGGCAAGACTGGTGATCTATTGTGAGTTGAAGCTAAGTACTAGACATGCATGCCTTTTACTCTAGACTGAAAAAATAAATAAATAAATTGTATTTTGCAGGTATGGTAGAGTTGAAGGTGTCATGGCAAGAACGAGATTTGGAGTCCCTTCGTGCTAAGATTCAGGGGAATCCAGTGAGAGGGGTGTTGACACGATATGGTGTGTTGAAGTTCTTAGAGAACCCTATGATGAGGGTTTGTGAGCCCTTGTTGTCAAGGATAGTGAGTTAGTATGGCCTAGATTAGGAGCCCTTTGTAGTACATGGGCACAGGATCGAGATCACGATCGAAGACATATATTTTTTGATAGGATTTCCTCCCTTGGGGGTGGTAGGGGAGATGCATCTAGTGCTACCTCATGGGAGGCATATAGGTGAGTTTGTTGATCACCACTGTGTACTGAGGATTCGTGAAAAGGGCACTACCATATAGATTAGTGACCTATAAAGGCTTGATACATGAGCTACAATGTTGCGGAAGTTGGGTAGTCATGCCTTCCACCATATCACTAGGGAGAAGATTGATCCAGATTTAAATAGGAACGCAACAAATTACAGAGATAACCATATACACAAAGATGCAGCGGAAATAATACTTCATTTCATTAATGAAAATACTGAAACATGCTTACAATCAGAAATGGAAATAAACTAGCTAGGGCGATGCTAGCTTATCTCTGAGAAGAGATGTGATGGCTACATGCCTCTGAACTGTGTTACAATGAGGCTCGAAGGCCTATTTATTGTTGAGAAACAATGAAAACCCCTTAACATTCCAAAACCTAACCCTAGGAGATGAAACGCCAACTGTGGGCCCCGTTTGGGGGTAAGTTGGTACATCAACTTCCCGGGGTCGTAACTTTAGCATATGATCTCCGTTTGACGCCTACAATAGCTCATTAGAAAGATCTATTCGAGCACTATCATTGTTGGAACGAGCAACATCGGTCCATTGCATGGACCCATGTTGCCCCGGATTCCCCAAAAAACGTCGTTTAGGGCCTCAAAATGGATTCGGAAGTTCAGGACCCGAAAAACTGCTAAAAATAGTAAGTTGTGCTACAATTAAGGAAACTGAAAATGCTGAGAAAGACATTGGTGGGGGTCCAGGTGGACTTGGCAGGTGGCCACCAATATCCACCTGGATCATTCCTCCCCCCTTAGGAAGCAATGGTCCCCATTGCGTTGAGCTCCTCCATGAGATGAGGAAACTTCTGCTGAACCTGTTCCCTGGTGAACCACTTGCCCTGCTGAAGGAGTTGGCCTGCTTTGACAACTCGATACAGTTGGATATTCTGTTGGCGAGTGTTCTTGATCTGTGTGTCCATGATCCGATCAGTTGCAGCTTGTTCCATGCAATCTGGATTTAATTCTGTGGGTTGGAGCTGTTCTGCAATGTCGGATGTGTCTAGCAATGGTGGAAAGTATGGCCAAAGGCGGTCCACATTGAACACTGGGTGCAGGCCCAGGAAGGGGGGAATGCTGAGCTCAAATGCATTGTCTCCCATAGCCTTAGTAATGGTGTAAGGACCATATTGGAGTGGTCTCAGTTTCCGATAGGCTCCAGTAAGGCGTTCCTTTTGCAAATGCAACTAGACTTTGTCGCCCACCTGAAACTTGTGTGGCACCCGATGTTGATCATGTCGCTGCTTGTACTTGGCATTTGATTTCTCAAGAATGTCATGGACCTGCTGGCGAATATTTTGGATGCGCTCAATGAAGCTGGTGGCCTTATCTGTTTCGGACTGGACATGTGCTGAATTCATGTGAGTAGCTGCAAGTGGCATGGCCACATCAATGGGCATAGTGGCTGGAATCCCAACCCCACCTGAAAAGGGCTATGGCCAGTGGAGCTGTGAAGAGCTCGGTTTAGTTGTTCTGAACATAGGGGAGGCTCTCGTCCCATGTGTGTGGATGCTTTGAGTTATACATGCGCAGAATGTGCACAATCATCCTATTGACAACCTCTGTCTGGCCATCCGTTTGAGGATGGAAGGCTGTGGACTTCGTGAGTTTGGTGTCCAGCATTGACCAGAGACTGGACCAAAATGTGCTGAGAAACCGGCTGTCCCGATCTGAGATGATAGACTGTGGGATCCCAAAGTGCACCCACACTCGTTCGAAGAAGAGTTTAGCAGTGGCTCCTGCTGTGATATTCTTCTTGCAGGCCATCATAATGGCCATCTTCGAGAACCTGTGGACGACCACAAAAACACAGTCATTTCCATGCTTAGTGGAAGGAAGGCCTGACATGTAATCCATGGAGATGGATTCCCAAGGTCGACTCGGGGTAGGCAACGGGGTATAGAGGCCGTGCTTCTTAATGGCCGGTTTGGCAATGGCACAGGCAGTACATGATCGGATGTACTTCCCAACATCCTATCGAAGATTCGGCCAATAGAAGTAATTTTGCAGTACTGCCACTGTTTTCTCGACCCCGAAATGCCCAGCAGCCCGACTGTAGTGTGGTTCCCAAATCATCTTGGCACGCTCGCTTGAAGGAACACAGAGGTGACTGAGGTGGCATAATAGGGCATCCTGGTGAAAATCTGCAACCTGCCGACCCTCCAAGAGTGTCTGGTATGTGTGGCCGAATTCTGGGTCGCTTTTGTAGAGAAGTGGCCAATCAGAAGTCCCGTGCCCGCAAGAGTTGAGCACGGTGGTTAGCGCCATGATCGGTGGTCGACTGAGGCAATCTGCAACATTATTGGTGCTGCCCTTTTTATACTTGATATTCAAGTGAAACTGTTGCAGGTATGTAGACCACTTCTGATGGCGATCATTCCGCAATTTCCCTTGGGTCTGTATGAACTGCAGAGGTCGGTGGTTTGTGTGGATGACCATTTCCTTCCCCAAAATGTAATGCTTCCAATGTCGGCAGGCCTGTACAATGGAATACATCTCTTTATCATAAGTGGGATACTTCCGGACTGTGTCTGAAATTGTTTCACTGTGATATGCCATTGGATGCCCGTGTTGAGTAAGGACTGCCCCAATAGCATAGTCAGAGGCATCTGTCTCGACCTCAAATGGTTGTTGTAAATCTGGTAACGCGAGCACTGGTGCCGTGCAGAGGCGATCCTTCAACTCCCTGAATGCCTTCTGTTGAGCTTCAGACCAAAATAATTTTGCTTTTGCCCCGCCCTTGGTGACTTGACTCAAGGGCCAAGAAATATGAGAAAACCCCAACACAAACCTGCGGTAGAATTTGGCAAGACCTAGAAAGCTGCGGAGCTCTGTTAGAGTGGTTGGAGAGGGCTAATCCCGAATGACTTGGACCTTGGCTGGATCAACATGCACCCCCTATTCATCAATGATGTATCCCAGATACTGAACCTCGGCCATGCCAAAAGTGCATTTCTCCAAATTGGCACATAGCTTGTGTTGCGCAGTGTTTGGAGAACCTGTCGGATGTGGTGAAGGTGCTCTTCCCAACTCTGGCTAAAGATCAGAATGTCATCCAAGTATACTACTACAAAGGAGTTGGTGAATGGCCGCAAGATGTCATCCATTAGCCTCATAAAGGTTCCAGGAGCATTCGTCAATCCGAAAGGCATGACCAACCATTCGAAGAGGCCCTCCTTGGATTTGAAGGCAGTCTTCCACACATCGGAGGGTTCGATTGGTACCTGGTGATATCCCGACTTCAAGTCGATCTTGCTGAAATATTTCGCCCCCTTTAGTTGGTCTAGGAGGTCATCAATTCGCGGGATCGGGTACCTATTACAGACAGTGATCTTATTCAGTGCCCGATAGTCAACACAGAGTATCCACGTCCCATCCTTCTTCAGTACCAACACGATCGGGCTCCCACAGGGCGATGAACTCGGACGGATGTGACCTTTCT
>APFE031186591.1:55367-72212 GCA_000404065.3 Pinus taeda
TGTACAAAGCTGCAGTGCGTACAGGTACGCACTGTGCTCAACTCAGAGGGTGCATACTACTGAAAAATCAAGAAAAACTAAAATCTAACTTAACTCTAAGCTAGCCCACCCAAATACACAGTTAAACAACCAAAAACCAAAAAAAAAAATGACTCTTTTCAGATCAAAGTGTCACACAAAGGAAAAATCATTCACATCAATGGATTCCCCAGTGGAGTCGCCAATTTGTCATGCAGAAAGAGTTAATCTTGCGGACAAAACCAACCTCCCTAGAAGCCTAAGACTTTCTAATGACAAACAAGACAATTAAGAGCAATCCTTCTCTAAACATGCATTTACCATACAAGAAATCAAGTGTTTAGATCCTACCTGTAGTCCAACGCTGTTGTAGTAGTCCAGCCTCGTTGATCCGGATGAGCTCCTCCTTCACTTCGAAACCTGCATTCACTAAAAATCAAACGATTAAATAGCACCTGAATATCTCATAAAATAAAACATATTCAACATACAGACCAAGGAGTATATGAAACAACTCATTAATAACAAATTGTTGAGAAGAATGGACTTATTTGTATTAATAGGAAACAAAGAAACCATTACAACCTGAGCCTTGGTGTTGTGCAAGTTCCTCCCAGGGTCCAGCAAGAGTTTTCCTTTACTTTGATAAGCTCACCCACTTCCAAATGAAACAAGAAAGGATGGAAATCTCTCCTCACAAGCTTCTACAAGGAAGTCCTAATTCCAGCAGCATCTACCCTTTGGAATTCAACTTTCAACCTCCCCTTCCTCTGGCCCAAGGCCTGTATTTATAGTGTTCTAGAGGAAGTTATTCAGTTCCAACATCAATGGGATACTCCCTCTTTTGGATGGGGTAGCTCCTCTCTTGATGGGATAAGTTCCTCTCTCATAGGGATGCATGAACCATCTGGAGGCGCTCAATACACGTCAAACACTCTTCTAGAAAGCTCTAGAAGTGACCACAAGTAACTTTTTTAAGATGAAACTCGCGCCTTTTGACCTTTACAGGGTACGCACCCATCCCTTGACTTACAGAGCGTACAAGTACACAGGTACAATGAGCTTGGGATGCGTACACGCAGGCATGGTAGAGAGAACCTGCGTACCCAGAGATAAACATGTTTTTTAATGACTTTCTCTCTTTCTTGAAGTTTGACATGGAGAGCAGAGGTATAAGGCTTGCGAAGGAGGATAATATGACTGTTGATGGAGCCATACTAACTGCAGATAGTCATGGTGACAAATTTCAGTGTAACATCATGTAATTTCCTAAAACACAAGACAATAATCTACTCTATTATTTACAGTGGAAGCCCATAAATATCGATGAAAACAATAATCAGCAAGAGGAAGATAATAAATGGCACATAACACAATATTTATATGGGAAAGCCATTGCTCAAAAGCCATACTATCTATATTGTATTAATCATAAGATCTAAGAAGAAGATACAAATATTTTTCTCACTAGAACGATTCCTGCACAAGTATAATCAACTCTCTGCTCACAAGATAGCTCAAGCCAACACTTAGCATGTTTTGTTGCTCTCCAAGCCCCTACTTCCTTGTGCAATTGGTCAAATAATTCAGATGAATAAAATATGCTATGTTGAACCTTGAGCTCAACCTGCACAACTATTTCCTATCCTCTACGTGATGACTTCCTTTAGCAATTGCTTAGCCAAATTTCCAAGCCTCCAAGCTTCTAATTCCTTGCACAATTCCTGAGAGAATTGGCCCATATTTATTGGGAAATTCCTCACTCTATAATCATGTAATCCAAACATAGGTCCTCAACTGATTGCATGTGCCATATGTACAACTCATAAAATCATACAACTGATAGTACATTGTCCCTACACTCTAGTCTCAACTTGGTCTTCCTCTGAAATGGCATGCTTGAGTTATTCTTAAGTGAATCTTTAGTTAGCTTGTGTTGCACTGAGGATGCACTAGTGCACCAACTCACTACTAGACCTCTACTAGTTCCTCCAACAATTAGAACTAGTTTAACTGGCTATAACTCAGTTAGACTAAGTTATCTAATTACAACTCCAATAAACTCAATCTAGGCCCACATAACTTAGGGATCACGCTTACATGACTCTAGATAGACTTCCAACTCAAAATTCCTAAGTTAACAAAGTCTACTTAACTTTGTTAACTATTACAAGTTTCTATGAGAAAATAATTACAATTTTAATTCACAATTTAAATCAAGGACAAATTAAATTGGAATTCTAGATGTTATTTTTAACATTTCTTGTTGCTATTTTCAACACTCCCTCTCAACAATAAAGGAATTCAAATCTATCATGATCCTGAACCTTTGGAATGTTTTGCATGCAACACTTCTCTCTAGTTGTTGCTACAACAACTCTTGAAACTGAAAAAAGACATCCAACATGAAAAAGTATGATGCATTTGTCACAAAAGTCTTTGACTTCTACTAGCTCTGCCTTTGTCGACTGAAAACTCTGCGCTTCTGTTGACTCTGCCTTTCTGCACTATTGTCAACTCTTCTCTATGCTCTCCAATATCTAACTGCTCTAGCCTCTGTCAATATGATCTCTGACTGCATCAACCACCACTGATTCCTCCTGCTACTATGTAATTTGGGCTCCCGTAGCAAGGTAAGATCCATGAGACAAAACCTCTCAATGGACCCTACCCAATTTTAGCCCTCTTGCAACTATCACTTCACATCGCCCCACCTCACACCTGGAGGTATGGCTTCATTTTCTCCCTCTACCCACTTGGCTAAAAATTTCCCCCTACTAGAGGTCTCTACATGAGTGGATGCCTCCACTCGATCTCCTCTTTGCTTCTCCAATTGTGGTTGCTCCATAATTTCCTGAAACTGCTTCTGAGACTTCTTTTGGGGCTGCGTGTTGGGAGGTAATTCACTCTCACTCTCAACCACCAAGTCTCTACCTTTTCCTTGCTCCTCAAGGCTTTGCATACATCTTCTACCTCAAGAGCATAAAGGTTCTTGGCTTGCACACCAATCTATTTCATTTGTCCTGTCATCACGAAATTTTATGAAAAAAGGAGATGATTTTAAATCATTGATATCTCCCTCATCCGAACTCTGATTCAGAAGTTTTGTTTTTTGAATTTGGGTATATTTTCCTAAGGAATCCATATTTGCTATTTTTTTTTTTTAATTTTCAACAACAAATTTCAGATCTGCTCTGCAAACTCGCCACCCAAAAAAAGCATGCTCCTCAATTTGCCCACTAGTAGCCTTCTAGCTCCATTAAGAAGTCTGTGCATAGGGTCTTTTGCATATACCCTGAACTAAAGCTCCATCAATATGCAAGGAAAAATTCAAATTCTTCTCTTCTATATTGTCTTCAGCTCTGATACCATGTAGATTATTTTTACAAATATAGCTCTAATACCATGTAGATTTTCCTGTAGATTCAGTAGCTCATGTAATTTCCTAAAACACAAGACAAGAATCTACTATACTCTTTATAGTGGAAGCCCATAAAGATAAATGAATTAAAGAATTAGCAATAGGAATATAATCAATGGCACATAACACAATATTTATCCGAGGAAATCCATTGTTCAAAACCCCTACTATCTATATTGCATTAATCACAAGATCTGAGAAAAAAGTACAAAGTTTGTTATCACTAGAACAATCACTGCACAAGTACAATCAACTCTCTGTTCACAAGCTAGCTCAAGCCAACACTTATCCTATTATGCTTCTCTCCAATCCCCTATTTCCTTGCGCAATTGGTCAAAGAATTCGGATTAATACAATATGCTCTACTGAACCTTGAGCTAAACCTGCACAAGTATTTCCTATCCTTTGTCTAATGACTTCCTTTGGCCAATACTTAGCCAAATTTCCAAGCCTCCAAGATTCTAATTCATTGCATAATTACTCTATAATTGCGCAATCCAAACATAGGTTCTCAATTGATTGCATGCACCATCTGTACAACTCAGAAAATCATACAATTGATAGTACATTGTCCTTGCACTCTAGTCTCAACTGGTTCTTCCTCTAAACTGGCATGCATGATTTATTCTTGATTTAATATTCAGCTAGTTGGTGTGGCACTAAGGATGCACTGGTACGCCAACTCACTACTAGACCTCTACTAGTTCCTCCAACAGTTAGAACTAGTTTAACTGACTATAACTCAGTTAGACTGAGTTATATAATTACAACTCCAATAAACTCAATCTGAACCCCTAAAACTTAGGGATCACACTTACATGACTCCAGATAGACTTCCAACTCAAAATTCCTAAATTAACTAAGTCAACTTAACTTAGGTAACTATTACAAGTTGCTATGAGAAAAGAATTACAATTTTAATTCAAAATTTAATTCAAGGACAAATTAAATTGGAATTTCTAGATGTTATTTTTAACATTTCTTGTTTCTATTTTCAACACTCCCTAAGGTGAAAAATAACTCATCATAGGTAGATAATATGGTTGAGGGCGTGAAATGGTTCTAACTATGCCATCCACGGCATGAAATTCCCCTGGTGCATTAGTAGCACCAAGCCGAGGCAAATTGGGGATGACAATGTAGACATAACCTGACTGGGCGTAGATCAAATCAAATTTAAGGATACTTAGAGCGCATCTTCCTCATAATAGGGGAAGTGTGACATGAAATCTTTAGTAATGGGGGAAAAAATAAATCAAAGGAACCAATCCATATAGATGTGGTCTTCGAATTCAGGAGCTCTACAAATGCTCCTCCTTCTATGCCATTCCTAAACATGGTCGGATAGGCGAGTGGCAGAAGTTTGACAAAAAGAAGTCAATAATTCGGTACTAGTGTCATAACAAAGAGGTAACTGGAAATATGCAAGAAAATATTTGGCAAGAGTCATAAAAGTGGAATGAGTGGCTCTGGGTTGATCAACATACCACTTAGCAATAGCTCCAGTAAGTGTGCATTGGAACAGATGAAGACAAATGGAGTCCTCAGTAATGGTATTTGATGAACACCACATGTGGAATGAGTGAACATGATTAGTGGGATCTTCTCTAGGATTACCCTCAAAATTTAGGAAGTATGAAGGGAGTTTAGTAGGCATAGCTGGCCAAGTGGGATCATGGAGAAGAGGATCGTTAATGAGCTGGCTGAAATATGGGAGACCCAAACCAGCCATAAAAGGAAGCAATGGAGTAGGAGTGACCAAACTAGTGGGGGTTTCATTGGTGGGGGTACCTTGGTTGGTACCTATGTTACCACCCTAGTTTCCCGCACCCATGTTGGTTCCTGACATGGTGGTGATACGAGGTTGAGAAGATGTGAAATCAAAGGAGGAACTAGAAGAATCAGTAAAATAAGAATCAGAATGATGACTCGATGAAGGACTGGGAGGATGTACTCTAACTCGACAGAGAGGATTAATATGTCCTACTGGGAACTTAGTGTGAATACTATGAAGTCTTCACGACAAACACCTAGGGGAGCATCTTCCACAGGTGCATCCTTTCACTTTACCAGGTGCTCCTTAATTGTACTATTCTGCAACTTCTTCTCCATTGTTTCTAAGATCTTTTTTGGAACCAGGATCAACTCTCCTCCCTCATCCAATGGTGGGAATTATCTAGAAGTAACAGCATGTTCCCCCAGGGAATTTTTAAGGCACAAGACATGAAATATGTTATGAATTTTACATCCTTCAGTAAGCTTGAGTTCATAGGCTACTTCTCCTACTCATCTCAAAATTTTAAATGGCCCATAGAACCTAGGCTTCATTTTTTTCGCCCCTTTTGTTTTTAGTGATTAATATCTATGATGCTAAAGACAAAGGTACACCATATCTCCCACTTCAAATTTGAGCTCCACCTTGTTCTTGTCTGCATACAATTTCTATTGATTATGAGCCATGTGTAAATTTTCCCTGAGGATATTTAAAATATCTTGGCTCGCTTAAATCCAATCCCTATCCAAAGGTGCCTGACTATCCCAAAATATCTTGTCTGAAATGTTGGGGCATTGTAATCATATAATGATTTGAAGGAATTTGTTCCAATGGACATGTGGAAAGTGGTACTGTAGCAATGGTCTCCTAGATGCAACCATTTTACCCATGCCTTTTGTTGGTCAATTACATAATTCCTAAGATAGACTTCTAACCACTTGTTAACTCTCTTTGTCTGCCCATCAGTCTGTGGGTAGTAGTTGGTGCTTGGAGTTAGCTTAGTCCCCACAAATTTGAAAATATACTACTAGAAGTCACCCACTAAACTATTATCTCTATCACTTACAATGGTCTTCAGAAACCCATGTAATTTGAATACTTCCATGAAAAATAGCTCGACCACATACGATGTTGAATACTTCAAGGACATGGAAAATAAATGAGAAAAAATTGTTAGTTGATCTACCACCACATATATGTAATATTTCCACTGTGCCAGACGTAATATAGTGATAAATTCCATGGAAACACTCTCCCACTTCTTCTCTGGGATAGGGAGTGGTTGCAGTGAACATGTTCGATAAGTGTGATCTGCCTTATTCTTCTAGCAAGTGTTTCACTTCCTCACGAACCTCAACACATTCATCTTGAGGCCTTTCCAAGTGAACCTCTCCCTAATATTCCTGCAGGTGTTTACATACCACAGATGTCCTACTAAAGGTGAACTATGAGTTGCATGCATTATTCTCTCTTTGAGTTTTTATTTGGACACCAGATGGATCTAGTACTTATATTAAATAATTTCATTCATAACCCGATACCTATCATCATGAAAAAATCCCTCCAAAACCTCACAAGAAAATTTATTCTTCGAATACTCCACCAGCAACACAACTTCCAATATTTTTTCATCTTTATGAGTGAGAAGGTGGGTGGCATCCATGAAAGAGCATTGGCCACTATGTTCTTCTTTCCCTTGGTGTACTCTACCTCAAAGGCATAGGCCTGCAACTTATTTATCCACTTTTGTTGCCTCTCACTTAGATCCTATTGCTCCTTGTGGAACCTTAGGTCGTTATGGTCGGTTTCTAATTCAAATTTGTTCCCCACCAGATATTGCCTAAATTTGGTCAATGCATGCATTATGTCCAACATCTCTTTATTGTAGATCAAATAGTTCAGCTCATAATCTCTTAGCTTGCATCTTTCAAATGCTATGGGATGTTGATTCTTCATAAGAATTGTTCCTATCCCTATCCCTCAAGCATCACATTCCAGACCAAATGGCTAGGTGAAATATGGTATTACAAACAGAAGGCACGTACTCATCACTTCCTTCACTCTCTTGAATGTTTCTTGTGCTTATTCTAACCAGCTAAAGGCTCCCTTCTTAGTGAGTTTTGTAAGAGGAGTTGTTAGTTGTTATATCCCCTTAACAAACTTCTTGTAATAATTGCAGAGGCCAAGGAAGCTCATTAGTTTTATAACATTCTTTAGGGTGGACCACCCAATGATTGCCCGGATTTTCTCCTGGTGTACCTAGACCCCATCATGTCCAATCACATGCCCTAAGTAGAGCATTTTTTCCATGCCAACTTCACACCTGAACTCTTTCACATATATTTCCTCCTTTAGAAACTCCAACACCTCATCCAAGTGCCTCAAGTGGTCTTCCCATGTCTTGTTGTAGACTAATATGTCATCGAAGAAAACCAAAAATTACATCTACAATCACTTATTAAAAACATGGATCATACGGATTGGAAATTTGCAGGAGCATCGGTTAGCCCAAATGGCATAACCAAAAACTCGTATTGCCAAGAGTGGCACCTAAAAGTTGTCTTCGAGATATCTTTCTCCCGAACCCGAATTTGATGATAGCCAAAACAAATTTCAATCTTCAAAACATATTTTGTACCTTTCAATTCATCCATCAACTTCTGTTTAAGATTACCACTTCAAAAAATTTCTCAATCTTTTAATGAAATTTTGGGTTTATAATTAAAAATGTCAGTGGTTTCTTTGTTAAAATAGTGTGACTGTACATTTTTGTAAGTGAGAAATATTTACTAACACCAAATTATATGCACAATGACATACACATAAAGAAACTAGCCTATAACCAGATCTGATATTTCATTTTAAGGGTTATCCATGGCATATATTATCAAAAGGGAGGTTTTTCAGTACATGGAAATCAAAACCATCGAATAGCAAACCCAGAAATTGCAAATACGTAACAACAATTAACTCTTTAAGTCTCAAAACCCATGGAATTCTGAGAACATACAAAGAGATAGAATGTGGGATAGGTGCAAAGCTTCAGTTAGTTTGTGTTCCACTACAGGAAGAGTATGCTTCCCTTTACAAGCAGTTACCCTTAACTAATATAACACCAGAAGAAAATCCCATTTCCCACAGTCACAAATAGACTTGAAACTGAGCCCAGTGAAAATAATATACAGCCACACAGTCTCGATAATGGCATCCATACTAAGATAAACTTGTTCTAGTGAAACAAAAATCTACCCACAATACAATAGACCACCTAGCGACAAATATTAGGGAACTCATCCCCTTTCTTTTCAGAAAATCCCGTCCATGTGGTGGGAAATTTGAGCACCAGTAGAGAGGGAAGCATGTTCTCAGTATTCTTCAGAGACTCAGCCTCTTTGGGTGTACCTACAACCTCTTACAACCACATAATATGCAGACTTTGATTAAGCTTAAGAAAGAAAGGTAACTCATCCTCCAAAAGAGGGAAACGTGTGCTAACAAACTCCTGAAACTTGTCCCTACACCTTGTCCTTTGAACCCAACTTTTATTCCAGGGAATTCAACTAGCGAAAATAAGAAAAACTCGTTCTTCATTAGCAGAAGACTTGGATCTTTGGCTCTCGTACATTTGTCTTCAACCTGAAAGATGTTAAAATCGAGAACAATAAATCATATATTCAACTTACAATACTTCTATTAACTCAAATTCTCTTGCAAATCTTGTACTCCATTGAAGTGCAGTGGTGAAATTTGTGTAATTTCACTCTTTGGATAGCTTAGAGTGTATATTTTCAACACTAAAACCACTATGGTAGCTAGGGTTTCCAAAACCTAAGATTCTCCTCAAGACAAATCTCCATGAGCTCTTTTCTCCAAAACTCAAATGCATGAATGAAAAGATTCTCCTCATTTGTTGTCTATTATAAACTTATGCCCACTTTTTCCACCATTTTATCGTTTTAACTTTTATAAAATCACTTTATAATATTTCACTTTATAAATTAAAAGTGGATTTTCAGTTGTCTAGGAAATGTCTCATTTTTACCCCTTAGACTTTTATGATGTTTCCTTAAGAAAATTAAGTCCCCCTTATTAAATATATTTACACTTCAACCTATGGGAACCACATTAGGCTAGCACACTCTCTCATAAGCTTCCTAAGTGGTCGGGGACATCATAGCCCTCCCTTCCTAGATTTCTTTTCCTCAAGGAATTTCAAGTTAGGTTGTTTGAGCACTTTTTCACCTTCCTAAGTTGCATCTTCCACAGGTAAATCCTTCAACTTTAATAGGTATTCCTTAATTGTACTATTCTGCAACTTCTTCTCCCTTGTTTCTAAGATATTTTCTAGCACCAAGATCAACTCTCCTTCCTCGTTCAATGGTGGTAATTATGTGGAAGTAACAACATGTTTCCTCATGGCCTTTTCAAGGGATGAGACATGAAATATATTACGAATTTTACATCCTTCAATAAGCTCAAGTTCATAGACCACTTCTCCTACTCATCTCAAAAATTCTAAATGGCCCATAGAACTTGGGCTTCATTATTTTCACCCCCTTTTTTTGAGTGATGTATATCTATGGCACTAAAGACGGAGGTACACCATATCTCCCACTTCAAAGTGGCGCTCCACCTTATGCTTTTCTGCATACAATTTATGTTGATTCTGAGCCATGTGTAAATTGTCCTTGAGGACTTTTAAAATATCTTGGCTCTCTTAAATCCATTCCTTGGCCAAAGATGCCCGATTATCCCCAAATATCATGTCTGAAATGTTATGGCATTGTACTCATATACTTCTTTGAAGGAATTCATGCTAATGGACATATGGAAAGTGGTATTGTAGTAATGCTCTCCCAGATGAAACCATTTTACCCATGCCTTTTCTTAGTCGATTACATAATTCTGAAGATATCCTTCCAGCCACTTGTTGACTCTCTTTGTCTTCCCATCAGTATGTGGGTAGTAGTTGGTGCTCGGAGTTAGATCATTCCCTACAAGTCCAAAAATCTTCTGCCAAAAGATGCCCATGAACCTACTATCTCTATCACTAACAATGATCTTCGTCAACCCATGTAATTTGAAGACCTCCCTGAAAAAACAGCTTGGCCACCTACGATGTTGAATACTTCAAGGATATGGAAAAGAAATGAGAAAATTTTGTGAGTTGATCTACCACCACATATATGCAATCTTTGCACTGTGTCAGATGTAAGCCATTGATAAATTCCATGGAAACACTCTCCCACTTCTGCTCTAGGATAGGAAGTGGATATAGTAAACCTGTTGGATGAGTGTGATCTACCTTGTTCTCCTAGCAAGTGTTTCACTCCCTCACGAACCTAAACACATTCATCTTTAGGCCTTTCCAAGTGAACCTCTCCCTAATCTTCCTGTAGGTCTTTACATGCCACTGATGTCCTACTAAAGGTGAGTTACGAGTTGCATACATAATTCTCTCTTTGCGTTTTGATTTGAACACCAGATAGATCTAGTCCTCATAGTTAATAATGTCATTCATAAATCGGTACATGTCATCACCAATGAATCCCTCTAGAATCTCACAAGCAAATTTATTCCTCGAATACTCCACTAGCAACAAGACTTCTAATATTTTGTCATATTTATGAGTGAGAAGGTAGGTGGTATCCTCGAAAGAGCATTGGCCACTATGTTTTTCTTGTCCTTGGCGTACTCTTTCTCAAATTCATAGGCTTGAAACTTACTTACCCACTTTTGTTGCCTCTCCCTCAGATCCTTCTTCCTCATGAGGAACCTCTGGATGTTATGGTCGGTTTCTACTTTAAATAAGTTCCCCACCATATATTGCCTAAATTTGGCTAATGCATGCATTATAGCCAACATATCCTTATCATAGATCAAATAGTGCAGTTCATAATCTCTTTTATTGTAAATTTGGAATGCTATGGGGTATTGATTTTGCATAAGACCCGCTCTTATCCTTGTCCACAAAGCATCGCATTCCAGCACAAATGGCTAGTTGAAATTTGGTAGTACAAGCACAAGGAATGTACTCATCACTTCCTTCACTCTCTCGAATGTTTCATGTGATTTATCTAACCAGCTGAAGGTTCCCTTCTTGGTGAGGTTTGTAAGAGGATTTGTTAGTTTTTAGAACCCCTTAACAAAATTATTGTAATAAGTGTAGAGACAAAGGAAGCTCATAAGTTTTGTAACGTTCTTTAGGGTGGGCCACTCAATGATTGCTTGGATTTTATCCTGGTGTACCTGGACCCCATCATGTCCAACCACATGCCCTAAGTAGAGCATTTCTTTTCATGCCAACTTCACACTTGGACTCTTTCACATATAACTCCTCCAGAATCTCCAACACCTTGTCTAAGTGCCTCAAGTGGTCTTTCCATGTCTTGTTGTAGACCAATATGTCATCGAATAAAACCAAGTACTTCTACAATTTCTTATTGAACACATGGTTCATATGGATTAGAGAGTTGCAAGAGTGTTGGTTAACCCAAATGGCATTACCAAAAATTCGTAGTGCCCATAGTGGCACCTGAAATTTGTCTTCGGGATGTCTTGTTGTAACAGCCCTAGTGAAAATTCCATGTAATAAAAGTTAATAAAGGAAAAAATAATAACCATGGTTGATGGGACATGTATTCCAAGCTTAATGTTGGACAAGACATCCTAGTGTGGGTGTTCATCGTTTTATTATGGCTATGGAAATTGGAAAAGGCAGTGACTAAGGCTTTGGAAAGGTAAAATGGCATTTTTGGCACATTTATTTCTGAAAATAATGGAAATTAGGAGAAGGGAGGTGAAAGGTCATAGGCTGCATGTATGGAGGAAAATGAAGAAAATAGAGGCCTCATTGATAAAAAGGCTTGTGAGAAACAGTTGATAACCTTTTGTCAGTTCAATTTTGGAGCTCTCTCATTATTCTCTCTCTCTCACACTCTTGGACAGAGATTTTTTTTGGAGCATGTTGGCATTGGATTAAGAAAGGAAAAGAAGGAAAGAGGAAGTAAAGATCAAGCAAGGAAAAGCAGGATCAAGCAGCTACACTAGTATTCTTTTCAAGTATCAATTTTGATGTGTATTTTCCTTGCTATATTTAGCATGCATGGTATTTCATGTGGTTCTTTTGTTATTATGGCATGGGTTTTACCAGGTGTGACAATGTTTTCAATCTAGCCTTTCCATTTCAAGATAGTCGTGGTGTGATGGGATTCTCATGTTTCAATTGACCTGGATTGTCAGTTGGATTCAAAGCTAAGTGAGGTGGATCTATGAATGATAGAGCACATGTCCTAGTGATCACTAAACTAGACTGTGGATCACAGTAAATCAACTGGCCTAGTGATGCCTAATCCACACTGTGGGTTGCGGTAAAGCCAGGATTGTGTTGCCTTGGTTTGCCTAAGAATCAATTTTGGTGAATTTCAAGATATACAATAAAGAGAAGAGGTTGTTTTCTCTCTGTTGGGCCTAGGAATCTCGGGTTCAGGACATGTGGTAACACATGGAGAGTGGGTCTCGATTTAGGGCCTAGTGATTGGGGTTTGGATTGCGGTAAAGCTTGAGAGACTAGGAGACAAGAAAATTCCTCGCGTTGTAGGTGGAGAAATCTGATGGCATCCATGCTTGTTTGGACTAGTGATCTGGTGAAGATCATGGTAAAGCCTATTATTACATGTTTATTGTGTTGGCCTAATGATCCAGGAGGGATTACAGTAAATCTTGGTTTCTATTGATAAGGGTGAGGTGGTTTAGCCTCAGGATACCCTGGTTGGTTATTTTGGTTTGAGTCCCACATCCATGCTTGGAAAATGGCACGAGGGTGAATGGCTGAAAAAGAGATTTGGCTCAGCCATTCTATGGTCAGGTGGAACATAGAAGTCTCATCCCGGGTTTGTATTTTGTATCATCAATATGAGGTTATTTCTCCTTATATTTCTATGAGTATTTTATTGATTTATATGTGGATCATATGGTTGTGATTTCATTGGTATTTATATTTCTATTATGTTGGTTATGTATGTGTTTTATGGTAGTGGTTATGTATGGATCTCATCATGTTTTTACTTGTAAATGAATGGACAATGTATATATGACCTAATAGATGATAATCCAGCAAATGATATGAGATACCTATGCTTAAATATATTGTTTACACTTTTAGATTACATATTTGTGATATGTTTGAAGAAATGTTTGTCATGGCTAGTAGGGGTTTGGTTAAAGGTTTGTTCAACTAATTTCTTTTGCATCATTATTTCCTTGTTATTTTACTATTCTGGAGATGTCATTCAATTATGGGTAGTGACCTGGGCTCTAGGCCTAAAAAAGTGGCTCAAAACCCAGGGACCCTAGCATGACAAGGAGAAAAATAGGCCCTAGACACTGGCATCCCTATAGCATGAGAGCGTCCAGAGGTCACTTGATCAAAAACTTCAGTTGGACCTAGGGGCTAGCTACCTGAAGTGTTGGGATGGTTCTCAAGGATCCTATAGCTAATGTGGAAGGTCTGTATGTTGTGTTTTCATTGATTCCATTTCCTTAAGTTTACATTGGAGGTCAAATCTAATCATAGTAGCCTCTTGTTGCATGTTTACCCAAGTTGACCAATTACCTGGGTAGATGTGGGAGGAGAGTGTTACAGAGTGGTATCAAAACATGGTTCACCCTCAGATTGGAAGGGTTTTGTTTGTTGTTCATGCATTCATGTCAGTTGCATGAGTGTCTCTTATGCTTGCATTCCATGTTGTTGACACCTAATCCGAAACGGATGGGTGAACTGGACAGTCATCAAGAAGATGAACTGATCTGTCATGCTTGTATATAAATATGTATTAGCTAAATGAATAAATCAATCAGTTTTCTCTCGCTCATTCATTCTGGAGTTACCCTGGCCTGACATGGTATCAGAGCACAGGTCCCAGAAATAGCTGTAACTCCTGCTGTCCTGAGAGCTGCTCAGTCCTGAGCACTACTCTGACATCTCTGACATTGAAGACTGCGTGCCTGAAGACTGCCGCTGCCTGCATTGAAACGCCTGGAATTTCAAATGCATTGAAATGCCTGAAATTGGTAACGTATGAATGCTATTTGGGGGATTATATCTTGTATATGAAACGATGTTTGGAACCTGCGTTAAAATTGGAACCTGACCTGTAGCGTTTCATGTTTAAATCATTTGGTCCGCTGCCTGTATTTTTTTTTGGTCCGCTGCCTGGAACACTGCCTGACCACCATTTCACATCGCCATTACCTCAACCAACTGTCCACTGCCTGTATTCACACCGCCATTCATTGTTCGGTTTCTGGTTTCCACCGCCATTCACTTGGTATCTGGTTTCCACAGCCTGTAATAAAATCGTTTGAAACCTGCGTATGGAGGGTGGACGGTCTCGCCTTACCACCGTGTCTTGCTTTTTTTTTTGAAGCTGTAAGGTTCCTTTCTTCAAACACTAGCTCAGTGGGTTTGATGAAAAATGTGCGCAGACAGCTTGTAATAAAAACAGTTTTAAAATTGATGGTATAAATTATGTGAAGATTGTCGAAAGTAAGAAACCGTGGCCTGAAATGGTATGCAGAAGGAAAACCACAGCTGCGCCCTTGCTTGTGTCAGTCATTTGATAAATGGGCGTCCTCGAATAGTGAAGTAGATTGGCCATTTGCCCACGGACCAGAACAGTTGAGGCCGATACTCATGTATTATTCATGGCAGAACCTTTTATATTGTTTTTAATTGTTTTTTCAAGCTGGAGCAATTCTTTGAAATAATTATGAGTTACACTGTAAAACGCATAATACAGTGATTGTATTGGTTAAGAGGATTGAGGTTTTCATTTTATTTGCATTCATGGACGTATGAAATCTTGTCGAAATGTGGCTAGCCCGTGATACATATAGCAGAACTTTGAATATTGGTGTTATATATATCTCTGACAACAATATATTATAGTGAAGCGCTCCTTTCAAGTGATACATATAGCAGAACTTTGAATATTGGTGTTATATATTACAGTTTGTGAAAAAGACCAATCACGATACATGTTGGTGTTATATATCACAGTGAAGCGCTCTTTTGCAGTGATACATGTAGCAGAACTTTGAATATTGGTGTTATATATACTGATTTTTGCAGAGATATATATGTGGAGATATATGTAGCAAAATTTTAATGATTTATTCTCCATAGCAAAATCATTTTTTTTTAAAGCAGCGGAAATTTTTTAAGAGTAATTTTTTTTCCATCAGAAGTATATATCAGCAAAAGATTTTTTATATCAGCAGAAGTAACCTTTTACAGAATGCATTCAATCATCTCTATGATAGGAATAGTTCTCACTGGCAAGGAGAACTATCCTGACTGGTCCCGGATGGTACAACACACCCTCATTTTCAATGAGCTGTGGAAAGGAGTGTGTGTCGGAGAAGGAGACAGTGACCCAGAAAAGCCTACATCAGACAAAGAGCTTTCCGTCTGGGAAAACAAGAACAGCAAAGCGTATGCATTAATAGCAGCGTCTGTAAATAAGGAGGTGAGTCGTCACCTTACAACATGTAAAACTGCCTTTGAAGCTTTACAAAAGCTGAAAGAACTCTATGACTCACATTCTGCACTTGAAGTCGTCCAACTTATGATTAAACTCTTCACTCTTGAACTGCAAAATAATGACCCTCTTGCTCTTGCATCTGAAATAAAATCTATAGTGCATGATATCAAATCCACTAAAGTTGAGCTAGATATATCTCTTAATGCTTTTCTCAAGGCACTGTATCCTACATACTCCAATTATCTTGAGTCTTTGCAAGCAAATGGAAATCTCAAGGACATAACCTTTGACTCTCTTGTGAAAAATTTTGCTGAAAGAGAAGAAGCCTTTGGAAAGAAGATAGTCCCTGAATCTTTTGAAGAGACTGTATGCATGGCTAATAAAGAAAAATATCCTGCTCAAGATTCTACAAGAGGAAGAGGTGGACGAAGAGGAAGAGGAAGATACTTCAGAGGCAGGGGGGGCATACATTCTCAAGGAGAAAAGGCAGATTTACATTGTATTCGCTGCAAAAGAAATGGATCACATGATGCCTCTACATGCAAGCTACCATGGGACAAAATTGAGCAGAGAAGAAGCCAACAGAAAGGTAAAACTGATGATACAGACAAGGTAAAGCACCTGAATCCGCTCACTATATTGAGGCACAATGTAACATTGGAGTAAATGAAGATTTGTTTAACACTTCACTTGCTTCCTGGAAAAATGACTGGCTGCTTGATTCAGGAGCAACCTGTCAAATGACTCATAGAAAAGACTTTTTTGAAGATTTCACTGACAATGTTGATGGAGTAGTTTACTTTGCAGATCAGTCAAAAATCAAGCCATCAGGGCTTGGCACAATCAGGCTTAAACTGCCTGGTCTCCTAGACTTTCTTCTTGATCATGTTTTATATCTCCCACAACTCAAGAGAAACTTGTTGTCCTTGGTCCACATCCGCCAGCAAGGTCACTCCATTCATATGTTTGATGGCAAGCTTGAGGTGAGAAAATCATCTGATCACTCACTTGTCATGAGGGGAATAGAAGAAGGAAGACTTCTCAAACTGCAAGGAACATCTGCTCATAAACAACATTTCTCATATATT